>ONZH01021401.1:0-120514 GCA_900303285.1 Rhinella marina
GATAAATTACTGGACACATTATCCGCTATCCACGTCATCACCTGTTCGCACTGTTGTGGTTTCAATAGTGGTGTACCACGTGACCTTGTAAGTTGCGAGATGAAGCTAGGAAGCTAAACTCTGCGGCGTTCCACTGCTCCCTCATCAGTAGGTACTGTGTCACCCTGCCCAGGACCACGGCCTCTGCCCCCCTACATCACTTGGATGCCCACGTCCTCAACCCTTAGTCCTTGGGTTCAACATTTTGTGTAATCACTAAAATGTCGAATTAATATCTGAGGCAAAAACATATTCTCTAGACTGCGGATAGTGTACCACACACCACAGAATTTTTCACTGGACTGTATTAAATGTATCTAAACGTATTCTTTAGACTGCCGCTAGTGTAACGCACACCACACAATTTTTTACTGCACTGTAGGATATATGAATGAGAGAAAAAAAAATTTATATTTTCTAGACTCCGGCTAGTGTGCAGCACACGACAGAATTTGTACTGCACTGTAGGATATATAACTGAGATAAAAAATGTATACCCTAGACTGACTCTACCATACAGCACACGACATAATTGTTCACTGGACTGTAATATATATAACTGAGAGAAAAAAACATATTACCTAGACTGCACTACAGATCTCAGCAAGCCAAGGTACAGCAGCAGCAAAAATGAGTACTGAGAGGACTTTGGGCAATTTCTTTAGGGTCTGTGTGGACCACGTGTTGTCCCTTTTGCCACCAGTCGCTGTGCACAGCGTGCAGCCAAGATGGCGGTAGCTGAACTACAAGTCCCAGCCAGCAGCCGAGAGGAGGACAAAAAAAAGGTCGTTGTAGCCCTTAGAAGGACCGTTGGGTTCTTTGTGGAGGATTCCTGCCTAACCACATTCTAATTTCACGCCCTAACAGTGTGCAGCCAAGATGGCGGTAGCTGCACTACAAGTTCCAGCCAGCAGCCAGGAGGGAGACCAAAGAAAAAGGTGCTTGTAGCCCTTAGAACGCCGGTTGGGTTCTTTGTGGGTGTTTCCTGCATAACCAACATCTAAATTGAGGCCCTAATACTCTCCCTGACAGACAGCAGCTCTATCCCTAATCTCATGCAGCAGCCAGGAGGAGCCAAAAAAAAAAGGTGCTTGTAGCCCTTAGAAGGGCTGTTGGGTTCTTTGTGGGTGATTCCTGCCTAACCAAAATCTAAATTGAGGCCCTAACACTCTCCCTGACAGACAGCAGCTCTATCCCTAATCTCATGCAGGCAGCGTCTGACGTTCACCGCCATTCCGTGTCAGGGTAAAATTTTAAGTGCTTCACCTGCTACCTCAGTCTCACTTGGTCACTCTGGGTTCACCGCCATGCTGTGTCAGGGTAAATTTTTGGGTGGTTCACCTGCTACCTCAATCTAACTTGGTCACCAAGCTGTCACCACGCTGTGTCAGGCTTATGCCTGCGTCTTGGGGCGGGGGATAGGACAGCAGTGCCAGCATGGGCAGTGGTGTCACCCGCAGGCGGTGATGGACTTTCGTTGCACCTAGTTGGGTGCTTTCCTAACATGTGCCAGTGCATGTGCCTTGCCCATCTTGGTCTGGGTCAGCACAATTGTCTTGAGGGTCACCACCAGGCTGTTGCCCAGAATTTGGCGTAATGGTATGATTAGGCAGCCTCAGAGGCATCCATGCATGCTGCCCCTGCTGTTTCCTGTCCATTTCCGTGGTGTTTCCATCATTTTCTGAGGTTTCCAGGTTTTCACGCAACCTTCCCTGTGCAGAGCTTTGGTCCCCTGAAAAAATGCTCGAGTCTCCCATTGACTTCTATGGGGTTCGTTATTCGAAACGAGCACCCGAGCATCTGGAAAAATTCGACTCGAATAACGAGCACCCGAGCATTTTAGTGCTCGCTCATCTCTAATCGCTTGGTATTACGCTTTTTGTGATGTAAGGTGACAAAAAATGGCTTTTTTGACAGTTTTTATTTTATTTTTTTTCTGAGGGGTTATGTCAGGTGAGATTTTTGTAGAGCAGGTTGTTACGGACGTGGCGATACCTAACATGTATAATTTTTGTTTTTTTTATTTAAGGTTTACACAATAATATCATTTTTGAAACAAAAAAAATAATGTTTTAGTGTCTCCATAGTGTGAGAGCTGTAGTGTTTTTATTTTTTGGGCGATTGTCTCAGGTAGGGACTAATTTTTTGCGGGATGAGATGACGGTTAGATTGGTACTATTTTTGGGGGAATAAGCCTTTTTGATCGCTTGGTATTACGCTTTTTGTGATGTAAGGTGACAAAAAATGGCTTTTTTGACAGTTTTTATTTTTTTTACTGTGTTCATCTGAGGGGTTAGGTCATGTGAGATTTTTGTAGAGTAAGTTGTAACAACGTAACGGACGCGGCGATACCTAACATGTCTAGGGTATTTTATTATTTTATTTATTTTTACTCAATTATAAATGTGCGTATATGGGGAAAAATGATTTTTTTTTTTACATTTTTCATTTTTGTTTTACACTTTTTTGACTCAGACCCACTTGGTTCTTGAAGATCCAGTGGATCTGATGTCTATATAATACACTGCAGTACACTATATAGTGTACTACAGTTTATTTTTACTTTACACTAAGCCTGATCAGGCTCCTGCCTTTAGCAGGAGCCTGGTCAGGCTTCATATACCATGGCAAGCCGGATGGCGTCCGGTTGCCATGGTAACCATCGGGACGCTGCCACAGCAGAGCAGCGTCCCGATGGGAGGGGGGAGGAAGCTCCCTCCCTCTCTTCTGGCCACACCATCGGTGGAAGGGGTTAAACGGCCGACATCGCTGCCAGCCACGATGTCGGCTATTACATTGGATTGTCAGCTGTATGTTACAGCTGACAATCTAATACCGCTCGGCCATCCTGAAAATGGGGGGGGGGGTGATTGAAGGGGTGTGTGATTTTTTACTTACCGGACGACGCTGCTGTGGGTGGGTGGGTTGGAGGGTCCACTCGGCCATCCTGTAAAATTAAAACATAGCAGCGCAGCAGACTGACCAATCACAGAGATCGTGGGCGGGGGAGGGCTTTGATTGGTCCCCCAGAGTGTTGCTGAGAGCCTAAGCTGTCAGAAACAGTCGGCCCTGCGATCCTGTCACCCTGCACTTTGACAGGGTGACAGTTAGAAGCCATGACATGCCTGCACGTCTCAGTGCCTTAAGGCAGGGCAGCCCATGACGTGCAGGCACGTCATGGTGCGGTAACAGGTTAAAAGCAAATTTATTATTTAGAAGACTCTTTTAAAAAGTGATAACAAATATAGCTAAAAAATAGTGTCAGCACTGACATTAACAAAATATCAAAGAAAAAACAAACAAAAAGATATATAGTGAATAAATATGGGTATGTATCTCCAAATTGGGCAGGTGTATGTCGTTCACCAGGTTATACACTTCTCATTCGATAGGTTGTGTGTTTCTATAGCCCCATAAGGATGTTACATAGCATAGATTTGGCATAAGGGGTTTATTCCGTTGACCCCAATACATATAATCACTTCTCCTTGATGCACAAAGTGATGTTTTCAGTAGCCTCATATGCATAGGTTTAGTATACAATTAACATGAAAAGGTTAATTCATTTGAATTGGTTGACTCCAATACATGTAAATATTTCCTCTATAGATGAGGTTATTATAGTCTTATATTTCAAACTGACTTTGATACACAATGTCCTTGAGTTCCAAAATATAGCTTGTATACCAAGAAGTTATGTTTTTAACCCCTTGGCGCATTTGGACGTAACTGTACGTCCAAAGTGCAAGTAAGTTGCGGCATTTGCACGTACAGTTACGTCCAAACTGCTTACCGGGACACTATAAAGTGTCACAGCCCCGGAGTCTCCGCTAATTACAGCTCACACTCTGCTGCTACAGCTGAAATCGGTGGCACCGATTTCAGCTGTTTAACCCCATAGATGCTGCGGTCAGTAGCCGCCCGAAGCATCCATGGGGTTAAGAGGGAGGGAGCTCCCTCTCTCTTCCATCAGGCCGCCGCCGCCGCTGCAGTGGCAGCGGGCCGATGGTTACCATGGCAACCGGACGCTTTACAAAAGCGTCCTGGCTGCCATGTACCTAAGGCTTCATTCACATGTCCGTATTTGTGCACATCCTGGAAAACGGTCAGTTTTTTGCAGATCCGTTGTTCCACAAAAAACTCAGTTTTTCCAGGACATCCGTTCCATTTTTCCGTAAAAAACGGAAAGGATGTATCCATATGTCATCCGTTTTTTGCGGATCCGCAAAAAAACGTAAGGATGAATAACATCTGTACCTTTTCTTTTTTTTTCTCCCCTCCTGGAACGGAATCCGCAAATACGGATAACATGCGGATGCCTTTCCGCATGTCTTCCGCATTTTTTGCGGATCCATAGACTTTCATTGTGCTACAGACCGCAATTCGGGAGAAAAGTAGGACAGGAGGATTTCTTTATGCGGACAGTCGGAACGGACACACGAATGCGAACACCACACTGTGTACTGTCCGCATTTTTTCGGGACCCATTGAAATGAATGGATCCGCATCCTATCTGCATAATTGTCCGCAATTGCGGAAACTGATGCGGAAAGGATGTGGACACATTATACGGACGTGTGAATGAGGCCTAAGGCTGATTAGACCCTCAGGGTCTCATCAGCCTTAGTGTAGCACTGATACAGTGCATTGCAATAAATGACTATTGCAATGCACTGTATAGCCATCAAGCCCACTGGATATTCAAGATCCAAATGGGTCTTGATAAAATAAAAAAAAGTGTAAAAAGAAAGTTAAAAAAAGTAAAAAAAAAGCACCCTTTTTCCCTAAATGAAGTAAAAAAAAAAAGTAAAAAAGAAAAGAAAAAGTACACATATGAGGTATCGCCGCGTCCGTATCGACCGGCTCTATAAAAGCATCACATGGTCACATGGTCCCCGCCAGGTGTACGCTAAAATTTTTTTTTTTTTAAAAGCTATACCAAAACAGCCATTTTTTGTCACCTTGCCACACAAAAAGTGTAATAGCAGGCGATCAAAAAAGGCATATTTACCCCAAAATGGTACCAATCAAACCATCATCTCGTCTCGCAAAAAATGAGCCCCTACCTGAGACAATCAACCAAAAAATAAAAAAAAACTACAGCTCTCTGACTATGGAGACACTAAAACATGATTTTTTTGTTTCAAAAATGATATTATTGTGTAAAACTTAAATAAATAAAAATAAGTATATATGTTAGGTATCGCCACGTCCGTAACAACCTGCTCTACAAAAATATCACATGATCTCTCCCCTCAGGTGAACACCGTAAGAAATAAAAACTGTCTAAAAAAAAGCCATTTTTTGTCACATTTCATCACAAAAAATGTAATACCAAGCGATCAAAAAAGCGTATGCCCCCAAAAATAGTATCAATCTAACCGACATTTCATACTGCAAAAAATGAGCCCCTACCTGAGACAATCGTCCAAAAAATAAAAAAAACTACAGCTCTCTGACTATGGAGACACTAAAACATGATTTTTTTTTTTTGTGCTTCAAAAATATTGTGTAAAACTTAAATAAATAAAAAAAGTATACATATTAGATCAGGCATCCCCAAACTGCGGCCCTCCAGCTGTTGTAAAACTACAACTCCCACCATGCCCTGCTGTAGGCTGATAGCTGTAGGCCATCCGGGCATGCTGGGAGTTGTAGTTTTGCAACATCTGGAGGGCCGCAGTTTGGGGATGCCTGTATTAGATATTACCGCGTCCGTAACAACCTGCTCTATAAAAATATCACATGATCTAACCTGTCAGATGAATGTTGTAAATAACAAAAAATAAAAACAATGCCAAAACTGCTAGTTTTTGTTACCTTGCCTCACAAAAAGTGGAATATAAAGCAAACAAAACTGCCAACTTATCCCGTAGTTTCCAAAATGGGGTCAGTTTTTTGGAGTTTCCTACTCTAGGGGTGCATCAAATGTGACATGGCAACTTAAAATTTTTCCAGTGAAATCTGCCCTGGCGTTCCTTTCCTTCTGCACCCTGCCGTGTGCCTGTACAGCAGTTTATGATCACAAATGGGGCATTTCTGTAAATTACAGAATCAGGGTAATAATTATTGAGTTTTATTCTCGGAATAAAATGATTTATATGGAAAATCTGCCACAAAAGTGAAATTCGGAAATTTTGGCTACATTTTCCTTTTTCCTTGTGGAACGCCTAAAGAGTTAATAACTTTTGTAAAATCAGTTTTGAATACCTTGAGGGGTGTAGTTTCTAAAATGGGGTCATTTTGGGGTGGTTTCTATGATGGAATCCTCACAAAGTGACTTCAGACCTGAACTGGTCCTTAAAAAGTGAGTTTTGGAAATTTTGTGAAAAATTTCAAAATTTGCTTCTAAATTTCTAAGCCTTCTAATGTCCCAAAAAAATAAAATGTAATTTTCAAAATGATCCAAACCTGAAGTAGACACATAGGGAATGTAAAGTAAAAACTATTTTTGGAGGTATTACTATGTATTTTAAAAGTACAGAAATTGACATTTGGAAATTTGCAAATTTTTCTAAATTTTTGGTAAATTTGGTATTTTTTTACAAATAAGAATTAAATATTTTGACTCAAATTTACCACTGTCATGTTGTTCCAAAGGTATTACCACATATGAGTATTACACTCACCGGTAATCCGGTTTCCTGGAAGTCTCCATGACAGCACTTCCTGAGACTGACTCTCCTCTGATAGGACAAGAAAAACACAGAGAGGTTTAAATTCCCTCCCATTCCCTCCACCACCAGTGTATTTTTAACGGACACCAGAAAAAGGGAGGTAACTATAAATACATTATATATATATATATATATATATAAAATAAGGGAATAAAGAATAAAGGGGTGGGACGTATGTGCTGTGATGGAGACTTCCAGGAAACCGGATTACCGGTGAGTGTAATACTCATTTCCCCAGTCGTCTCCATGACAGCACATCCTTTAGGGATGGACTACAGCACAAAGGACTTTGCGTCCAAAGGCCATATCCTCATTAACAAAGACATCGACTTTGTAGTGTTTCGTGAACGTATGAATTGTCTTCCAGGGCGCAGCCCTACATATCTGATGTAGGGAAGCTTCGGATTTCTGGGCCCAAGAGGTTGCTAAAGCCCTGGTTGAGTGGGCTCTAAGAGAAGCGGGTGCCTCTTTCCCGGCGGCCTTATAAGCCTCGGTGATAGCCAGTCTAATCCACCAGGAAATTGAACTTTTCGCCGCTTTCTTCCCTTTATTTGGGCCACAAAATTGGACAAAAAGATCATTATCTTTTTGCCAATCCTTTCTACTTTCGATATAATGGAGAACTGTACGCCTGACATCCAGGTTGTGGTAAGGTTTCTCCTGGGCATTTTTTGGGTTAGAACAAAAAGATGGTATTACAATGTCCTGAGATCTATGGAAGGTTGACACCACTTTCGGTAAAAAGGTAGGATCTAGCTTGAAAATTAATTTATCGTCCAAGATTCTTAAAAAGGGTTGTTGGATTGAAAGTGCTTGTAATTCACATACTCTTCTTGCGGATGATATAGCTACAAGGAAGACTGTTTTGAGTGTTAGCCATCTAAGAGATAAGGAGGTAAGCAGTTCGAATGGATGTGCTGTTAGCGCTGACAGTACTGTGTTCAGGTTCCATGGGGCCACTATGTTTTTGATTCTGGGCCTTATTCTGTCTGCTGCTTTTAAGAATCTAGAAATCCAAGGAACATCTGTGAGGCAGGAATTGTACAGGGCTCCCAGGGCCAAAACCTGAACCCTAAGAGTATTAGGAGCCAGGCCTAGATCCAGCCCACTCTGCAAAAAATCTAGGATTAAAGGAATATTTGGAGAGGACTGATTAAACCTACTTCCGCACCAAGATGCAAATTTTTTCCACACCTTTAAGTATGCCCTGGATGTGTTGGATTTCTGGCTAAGCAAAAGAGTGTTAACTACCTTTTGAGACAACCCTAGTCTAAGAAGGATGGACTCCTCAGAAACCAAGCTGATAGGCTCAGGATCCTGATTTGAGGATGGGTTACTGGGCCCTGGGTCAGCAAGTCTTGAGTCTGAGGAAGCGGAATCGGGTCTTCCTTGCATAAGGATCTTAGCAGTCCGAACCAGCTTCTCCTGGGCCAAAAGGGGACCACTAGAATCATGTTGCATGTTTCTGTTAGGAACTTCTGTAGAACTCTTGGAATGAGTGGAAAAGGAGGAAAGGCATACACTAGACTGTTCGTCCAATGCTGACTGAAGGCGTCCACCTCTGTCGGATAATCCCTCGGATTTAGAGAGACGAACCTCGGGACCTTGTGGTTTTTCCTTGAGGCAAACAAGTCCAGGGAAGGAGTTCCCCACTTGGCTGTGATGCTCTGAAAGGCTTTTTGTGAGAGGGACCACTCCCCTGGATCTATTCTTCTTCTGCTAAGGTAGTCTGCTTTTAGATTCAGAACCCCCTTCAGATGTACCGCTGACAATGATAGTAGGTTCACCTCTACCAAAGCGAATATCTGGGAGGCCAGACTCTGCAGGAGATTGTGCCTGGTTCCCCTTGGTTCCAGATAAACGCCACAGCCGTTGCGTTGTCCGAGTGTATCAGGACGTGTTCCTTTGAGAAGATTTAGACACCTTCAAAGCTTCCCAGATGGCTCTCAGTTCTTTGTAGTTGGATGACTGTTTCTTTATAGACGTTGTCCATGAACCCTGAAACGCCTCCTGGCCCAGATGGGCACCCCAGCCCAAAGAGCTTGCGTCTGTCATTAGGAAAATGAAAGGCCTCTGCTCCCAGAATACTCCGTTTAACAGGTTTTTGTTCTGCAACCACCAATTTAGAGAATCTTTCACTGATTGGGTTAGGGAGATTTTTTGATCTAGAGATAGTTGAGACCTGTTCCAAGCTCCGAGTATAAGGCTCTGAAGGGTTCTCATATGAGCCTGGGCCCAAGCTACCACAGGGATGCAGGAGGATAGAAAACCTAGTATTCTCATACCTTCTCTTATTGTGCACTTTGATCTGCCCTGATCTGACCTGTTCGCAATAATTAACAGGTCGTCCAGATATGGGACAATCTGAATTCCCTGATGTCTGAGGGTCGTGACCTCTGCTACCACTTTGGTGAACACCCTGGGAGCTGAGGAGATCCCAAAGGGTAGACACCTGAACTCGAAGTGTCGAGTTTGGTGGTTTAGTTGAGCCACAAAACGCAAAAGATTTCTGGACTGAGGATGTATCTGTATATGGAAGTAAGCGTCTCTTAGGTCTAGGGTGGCCATTACTGCATCCCTTTTGATTAGTTTTAAGGCCCCCCATATTGTTTCCATTTTGAACTTTTGATAAACTATGAACCTATTTAGGGGTTTCACGTTTATTATAGTTCTTAGTTTGCCTTTTGTTTTTTTTTTTACCATGAACAGTCTTGAGTAGTGTCCCCTGCCCCACTGTGACAGACGGACAGACTGTATTGCCTCTAACCAAAGGAGGTCTAAGATGTTGCGTTCTAGAGCTGACTGTTGGGTCTGGGGTGGGGGATAACTGTTTTTACATATTTCTCTGGGGGGGGGGATAGCAATTCTATCTGGTAGCCCAATCTTACCACACTTAGAACCCAAGGATTTGTGGATACCTGCTCCCAGTTGTGAATAAAGGAGCTGAGTCTCCCCCCCGACCCCAACATCGTCAGTGCTTTTGAGAGGAAGAAGACTCTCCTCTATTGGGGTTAAACAGGAAACTTCTGCCTTTACCTCCTTTAGCGTAACCCCTCCTTCCTGACTTCCCTTTATTCCTCTTATCCTCGCTTTGTGCTGTTTGTTTGTTATGAAAAAAGCGAGTGGTTGAATGAAATCTATTTTCCGGGAAGCCTTTCTTCCTGTCGGTCGCATTTTCCAGGATCTTATCTGGATCCGGTCCAAACACGTACACGTTAGATGCCACATCGCCCGACCAAGCCTTTAGCCATAGTACCCTTCTGATTGTATTTGAGAGCACTGCTGTACGGGCTGAAAGACGGACGGATTCGGCCAAGGCATCCGCCAGGAAGCATGTGGCCATTTTAAGCAAAGGAAGGCTTTCCAATATTTGATCCCTGGGTGTCTTATTAATTAGGTGGCGTTCTAATTGATCCAACCAGACATTAAGGGTTCGAGCCACGGAAGTCGACGCTACCCCAGGTTTCAGAAGTGCTGCTGTAGCTTCCCAGGATTTTTTAAGCAGGCTTTCTGCTTTTCTGTCCATGGGGTCACTAAGCTGGGCAGAGTCCTCAAAAGGAAGAACGGTGCGTTTCGCCACTTTAGCTACTGAAGCATCTACTTTGGGGATGGTCTCCCAATTCGCACAATCTTCCTCAAGGAAGGGATAACTCCTCTTAATGCCCCTTGGAATGAAGGAACCTTTCTCCGGTTTCTGCCATTCAGCCTTAGGCTACTTTCACACTAGGGTTTTAAAATTCCGGTATTGAGTTCCGTCATAGGGGCTCAATACCGGAATAAAACGCTTCAGTTTTGTCCCCATTCATTGTCAATGGGGACAAAACTGAAGACAACGGAATGCTCCTGAAAGCATTCCGTTCCGTCTTCAGACCGGAGAACAAACCGCAGCATGCTGCGGTTTGCTCTCCGGTCCAGGGATCCGCACCAAGACGGATCCGGAATGACCCCCAATGCAAGTCAATGGGGACGGATCCGTTTGGTGTGGACACACCAGTAATCCGGATCTGTCCTCCATTGATTTGCAATGGGGGATCATTCCGGATCCGGCTACAGAGCTAGACACATACATAAATACATACATACAGACATACATACATACAGACATACATACTCACATACTCCAGGGACGCCAGCAGCATGTCTTCACGCGCCTCCTGCGCGTGGCTATGACGTTTCCCCACTGCGCCCAGCAGAGGGCACTGTGGGGAATCGTCATCACTGCACGCAGGAGGCGCGTGAAGACGTTCTGCCGGCGTCCCTGGAGTATGTGAGTATGTATGTGTGTATGTATGTATGTCTGTGTCTTGTTCCATGTTAACATGTGTGGGGCCGGAGCGCCCCACATGTATCAGAGTTAGCACGGATCCGTTGGCACCCTTTAGGTGCCGGATCCGTGCTAACGCTAGTGTGAAAGAGGCCTTAATCAGTTTCTGTACGTTATCTGGGACAGGAAAAACTGATCTTGGCCTTTCCCCCAGGCCCCCAAAAATCTCTTCCTGTACGGATCTTGTTTTTTTTTTAGGGATTTCCATGTGAATAGTGGCACGAATAGCCCGTATCAACTCCTCAATATGATCAGGGTTAAACAAAAATCTTTTGTACTCGTTATCTTCATCTGAATCATAAGCCCTGGAAAAATCTGTATCTGACAAAATAGGACATGCTGAATCTGAATCGCTATCTACGATAAGAGATTCTCTTGCTGTTTGCGGAGGCGGGGGTCTGGGGGAAATGGAAGACATAGCTGACTGCACTTCTTGTTTGACTAACAACTTAATGTCCTCCAAGAAGCTGGACGATTCTCCTTTAATAACATTAGCTATGCACTCTTTACAAAGGGGTTTGGTCCCAGATGGAGGTAACCGCTTTGTACATACCCCACATTTTCTAGACTTAGGCTTAGTGGAGGAGGATGACTCTTTTTCTCCCTAAAAACAAGGGAGAGCAGAGTCAACCACAATAGGGACGAATAGAAATATAGGTGCC
This sequence comes from Rhinella marina, assembly GCA_900303285.1. Classification (NCBI taxonomy): domain Eukaryota; kingdom Metazoa; phylum Chordata; class Amphibia; order Anura; family Bufonidae; genus Rhinella; species Rhinella marina. Next base: position 11,703 of record ONZH01021401.1, read on the forward strand.
TGAGGTCAGGCTACTGACGGATCCCTGTGTAGTGGCCGGCTCCATTCCTGAGCCTGGGGTGGCTGGGGCGCTCATTGCAGAAAAAGGCCCTTCCACCAAGAGCAGCTGGTGAGAAGCTGCTGCCGCTGCCGTGTGTAGCCGCTGCTGCTGCTTTGCTCCCCTCCGGGAGCTGAAGACACGGTGAGGACACCATGGTTGTGGTCTGCGTCCTTTTAAAGTGGCCTACTTCCGGGTTCGGGGCGCCGGGCGTGACGTCATGACGTTCGTGACTCCGCCCCTATGCCATCACCCGGTGGCCGGAGGGAATCGCGTCTCAGCGTTGCTCTGGCCACCCATCTCCCTGTGCGTTACGCCCTCCTGGGCTGCCGGTGCAGGGAACCCTCCAATCTCGGGACCCGGGCACAGGCTGTTGAGGGGGGAAGGGAGAGCCAACCCTGGATCCGATCCCCAGCCTGCCAAGCTCAGGTAAGTGAGCTACAGAAAAAAAGAGATAGAAAAATGACAAAAATAAAAAGATACTGCCAGGAAAAACCACAGAGGGTCTCCCAGCGCCTCTTTGAGCTTCCTTCCTCTGGCAGGACAGGAAAAACACTGGTGGTGGAGGGAAGGGGAGGGAATTTAAACCTCTCTGTGTTTTTCCTGTCCTATCAGAGGAGAGTCAGTCTCAGGATGTGCTGTCATGGAGACGACTGGGGAAACTAAACACACAATAGCAGGTTGCAGCAACTTCACAGGTTCAGAAACCAGTATGGGGTTAATGCATCACCCTTAAACACCTCTAAGGGTACAGCCACATGGTCGGGTTTCTGCATGCAGTTTTGGAAGCCAATATCAAGAGTGAATGATAAAAGGAGAGAACGTATAATGGATACAGGGGCAGATTGGAAACCTAAAGTGGCCCTGGAAAAAAATACCTAAAATGGCACATATTGCAGAAGGGTTTAAATTGACAGGAGGCGGGGCAACAAAAGTAGGGGGTTCTGCAATGCCATAGAGCAAAATACCACAGTGCCACACAATATCTTGCCCCAAAAGCTATCCCTCCGAGTTGGCCATCAATAGCGGCCATTTTCTCTCCTCCTCTTACAGTTGTCTCTGATTAACATATGGAGCAGGGTGCTTAGAAGGTGAGATGCTGGACATGTCGCTGGCCGGATACATGAGTACCTGATTCTCATTATGTACTCGGTCAGTGGCAGAGATGTCAGCTTAAGTGGCCTCCTGGGCATCGGCCCACCAGGAAATTTCCCTGTATGATCAATCTGTCCCTGAATGGATAAATACAAATTTTCCCCTTTTTTTTTTTAATTCCCTCCTGACCCTGTGGCTATACCCTAGGAAGTCTAGTATAGTGAATGAAAAACAGAAACATAAGTAGAAACAAACAGGCAAAGCAAACCATTGTCCTTGTCCACACAAGAAAAAAAAGAAACACAAGGCAGGAAGGGCTAGATATCCTTATATAGGCTTGTGCTCTGCTTAATTAGTGATTAATTTGAGTTATTCAAAATTCCATCTGTTCTACTTGTACACAGGGGCACAAATACCCCATAAGGATACGCCTGTAGAGCAATTTTAGCCGTGGCAGTTGTGACTTGATGAAAGATCGCAGTGTAGAGTTGCACCTATGGGGTCCTATGGCACCCCTTTACACTGTGATACGGCCAAAATCTATGCGTAGAAGTATACTTAGGGCTGATTCACAGGACTTCATTCAAGCGAGGAAACGTGGACCGCGTACTGGCCACATCTCCCAGACCGACTGCAACTCCCCTGAGCCGAACTGACTGCGTCATATTAATTTTTGAGTCACTTCCTATTTGATTGTGGCTCTATTGTACTGTGTTCACATGAATCAGATAGGACTGTATCATAAATGACTATGGTGCAATCAGTTTGGATAAGAGGAGCCGGAGTTGGTCAGAGAGATGCGGGCAACACATGGCCTTTGTTTCCCTGACCGAGCACGCTAGTGTGAATCAGCCCTTAGGCACATGTTCATGTGAAAAAAAAAACACAAGTGTTATACAGTACCAGCAAAGTGAATTAGATTAGACAAATCTCAAGTACAATACACAATACTTTTTTTTCCGTTGGGGCAAAAGTAAAAAAAGTTACACATACAGATTTTAGTGCAGAAACGCTGAGAAATACACACAAAAATCCACTTGGAATTTCTGTTTTGAAACGCACACCCATGTGCAGGTATCCTCATTGTGCCAATATTATGGCCAGGGCCGGATTGCCCATCTGGCAAATTCCAGATGGTTTGGTGCCGGTGTGTACCGTCTCTTGGTCTTAGGCCCTGAATGTTTTGCCCAGGGCCCTTAAAGTAATGACCGCCACACAACTGTATTGCTGTTCCCGGGAGGGCGATACAGTTAAATTGTGCGTCAGGGCACAGGAACCAATGGTTCCTGAGCCTGCAGTTCACTCTCATAGACCACAGGCCCCTGGGCAGGAAGCTTATAAGGCAGGCATTATCTAGCCCAGTGATGGCTAACCTCTGGCACTCCAGCTGTGGTGAAATTACGACTCCATGGAGCATGCTCCATTCATTTCTATGGAGTTCTGAGAACAGCCATGCAAGGGGTCATCTTGGGAGTTGTAGTTTCACCACAGCTGGAGTGCTGGAGGTTAGCCATCAGAGATGTAGACTATCTGGACCAGGTATCAGGCGGATCATGCCTGGACGTAGATGGCGCCATGACCTTACCTCCTGCATCGGGATGCGGGAAACTCAGTCTACAGGCTGGAAGATTCTTGTGGCCTGCTTCATAGACTGAGGCATGGAGCAGCATAATTGAGTATTTTTTTGTCCGTTTTGGGGAAATACAAGGGGGCAGTATAACTGCTGGGGGCACTACAGAGGGCATTATAACTAATGGGGGCAGTAAAAGGGGACATTAAAACTACTGGGGACACCACAGGTGCAAAATATATTTCACATTTACCACATAGTTTTCTGTTCTCTTAAAATGCCAGGGCTGAATTTCACTCCCAGTCCAGCCCTGATTATGGCTCTGTACATAATGTCTATTATGTACGGTCTGTTCGAGTTGTAGAAAACCATAATAGGGCACCAACAAACTTCATTTTTATTTTATACAGTTTTTTTTATTGCATGCTCTGTTGGATGCCGTAATAGGGTTTAATCACATCGTGGTGGAGAAATTTCTGAGACTGTACTATTCATCTGAATGGGGTTTCCAGAATGGCATGTTCCTGCCGGGAACTGATGCCCACTTCGCTCATAACTAATTGTGAGACAAACAGTAGGTCAAAAACAGAATAGTGCAGATCCTTCCCTTATACCTTATTTCTGTGTAGCCTCCACACCTTGCTTTGGCTCACAATCATTGATGGAAATCACTGACCAAACACTGAGACCTTGTTCACACTTCTGTGTCCATTTGAAATCTGTGAAAAAATCTGACTGTGTTTCATCTGTAAAGATGTCCATGAAGGATCTGTGTTTGGCCTGTGTGCCCATTTTTTTTCCCTCAGTTTGTCATCCACAGACAATGCTCAGCTGAAATTTAATTCCAGAGCATCTCATACCAGTGGTAAATGAAAAATGGACCAAACACAGATGCCATCTTGTGTCAGTGATTTTTCACAGACCCACAGGCTTCAATGAGTGTGTTAGAGCATGTCTCCCTAAAAGGTGAAAGCCATACATAAAACCTGCAGCATGAATTGACATGCAAGTCAGTTTACGCCACAGTCTTTTCTGTGGATGAGAGTTCTGTAAATCTAATGAACTTTGCTGATATTGTAAACTATGCAGATTTTCTAAATGCAATTTCGCTAAGGAAAATCTGCAGCGTTTTCACCAGTGGGTTTGTATGTGGCAAATCTACAGCTGATTTTTATACAGCAAATCCACAGCATTTTACAGTACCAGAAAAGTGGATGAGAGTTACGAGGCTGAAGTTGGTTTCTTATTCACATTATTTTTATTTTTTGTTTTTATTTAAGGATTTTGAGGACACCTTATCAACAGTGCAATAAAAAGTTGCAGTGAGCCGAGCTTACTGTAAATCAGTTGAAAGCAGCATGAAAATACAAAAGATGGGCACAAAATGGGCACAAAGAAAGTGTGATTTAAGGAATTAAATAAATTCGGGCCAGAAATCTCGCACTGCAAACATACAAAGGGTGATGCCCTGCATCAGAGAGACTAGAGTTCAGTCTGGCCCGAACAGGTTCTGGGCATGAGAACTGGTATCAAAGTGGGCAGACAGGCACTTTTTACTGATTTGAATAAGTAACTGATATTTTTAAGGGGTTAAATGAATTCGGGCCAGAGATCTTGCACTGCCAACATACAGAGGGTGATGCCCCGCATCAGATACAGTTCAGCCTGGCCCGAACAGGTTCTGGGCATGAAAACTGGCATCAAAGTTGGCAGACAGGCACTTTTCACAGATTTGAATAAGTAACTGATATTTTTAAGGGGTTAAATGAATTCGGGCCAGAGATCTTGCACTGCCAACATACAGAGGGTGATGCCCCACATCAGATAGACTAGAGTTCAGCCTGGCCCGAACAGGTTCTGGGCATGAAAACTGGCATCAAAGTTGACAGACAGGCACTTTTTACTGATTTGAATAAGTAACTGATGTTTTTAAGGGGTTAAATGAATTTGGGCCAGAGATCTCGCACTGCAAACATACAGAGGGTGATACCCTGTATCAGAAACAGTTGAGTTCAGCCTGGCCCTGAAAACTGGCATCAAAGTGGGCAGACAGGCACTTTTCAGTGATTTGAATAAGTGACTGATGTTTTTAAGGGGTTAAATGAATTCGGGCCAGAGATCCCGCACTGCAGACATACAGAGGGTGATGCCCTTCATCAAAAACAATGGAGTTAATCCTGGCCCAAACAGGTTCTGGGCATGAAAACTGGCATCAAAGTGGGCAGACAGGCACTTTTTACTAGACATAGTAGAGGCACCAAGTCTCTGAGATAATGTCAATTTAGAGACCCAAAAAATTTTTCAAGGCTTATCTGCTGTAAGATAATTAAGGACTTGTTCTCAAGGTCTTTGATAGTCTGTTGTTTTTCACATGTCCTCTCATCCCCCGATGTCTCTGCTCTTATTGTGTATATACAGTGTATATATATACACTCACTGGCCACTTTATTAGGTACACCTGTCCAACTGCTCGTTAACACTTAATTTCTAATCAGCCAATCACATGGCGGCAACTCAGTGCATTTAGGCATGTAGACATGGTCAAGACAATCTCCTGCAGTTCAAACCGAGCATCAGTATGGGGAAGAAAGGTGATTTGAGTGCCTTTGAACGTGGCATGGTTGTTGGTGCCAGAAGGGCTGGTCTGAGTATTTCAGAAACTGCTGATCTACTGGGATTTTCACGCACAACCATCTCTAGGGTTTACAGAGAATGGTCCGAAAAAGAAAAAACATCCAGTGAGCGGCAGTTCTGTGGGCGGAAATGCCTTGTTGATGCCAGAGGTCAGAGGAGAATGGGCAGACTGGTTCAAGCTGATAGAAAGGCAACAGTGACTCAAATTGCCACCCGTTACAACCAAGGTAGGCAGAAGAGCATCTCTGAACGCACAGTACGTCGAACTTTGAGGCAGATGGGCTACAGCAGCAGAAGACCACACCGGGTGCCACTCCTTTCAGCTAAGAACAGGAAACTGAGGCTACAATTTGCACAAGCTCATCGAAATTGGACAGTAGAAGATTGGAAAAACGTTGCCTGGTCTGATGAGTCTCGATTTCTGCTGCGACATTCGGATGGTAGGGTCAGAATTTGGCGTCAACAACATGAAAGCATGGATCCATCCTGCCTTGTATCAACAGTTCAAGCTGGTGGTGGTGGTGTCATGGTGTGGGGAATATTTTCTTGGCACTCTTTGGGCCCCTTGGTACCAATTGAGCATCGTTGCAACGCCACAGCCTACCTGAGTATTGTTGCTGACCATGTCCATCCCTTTATGACCACAATGTACCCAACATCTGATGGCTACTTTCAGCAGGATAATGCGCCATGTCATAAAGCTGGAATCATCTCAGACTGGTTTCTTGAACATGACAATGAGTTCACTGTACTCAAATGGCCTCCACAGTCACCAGATCTCAATCCAATAGAGCATCTTTGGGATGTGGTGGAACGGGAGATTCGCATCATGGATGTGCAGCCGACAAATCTGCGGCAACTGTGTGATGTCATCATGTCAATATGGACCAAAATCTCTGAGGAATGCTTCCAGCACCTTGTTGAATCTATGCCACGAAGAATTGAGGCAGTTCTGAAGGCAAAAGGGGGTCCAACCCGTTACTAGCATGGTGTGCCTAAAAAAGTGGCCGGTGAGTGTATATATATATACATAGTAACATAGTAACATAGTTTGTAAGGCCGAAAAAAGACATCTGTCCATCCAGTTCAGCCTGTTTTTCCTACAAGTTGATCCAGGGGGAGGCAAAAAAACCATGTGAGGTAGAAGCCAATTTTCCTCACTTTAGGGGGAAAAATTCCTTCCCGACTCCAGTCAGGCAATCAGAATAACTCCCTGGATCAACGACCCCTCTCTAGTAACTATAACCTGTAATATTATTACCCTCCAGAAATACATCCAGGCCCTTCTTGAACTCTCTTAGTGAACTTACCATCACCACCTCCTCAGGCAGAGAGTTCCATAGTCTCACTGCTCTTACCGTAAAGAATCCTCTTCTATGTTTATGTACAAACCTTCTTTCCTCCAGACACAGAGGATGTCCCCTCGTCACAGTCACAGTCCTCGGGATAAATAGATGATGGGAGAGATCTCTGTACTGACCTCTGATATATTTATACATAGTTATTAGATCTCCCCTCAGTCGTCTTTTTTCTAAAGTGAATAACCCTAATTTTGCTAATCTTTCTGGGTACTGTAGTCCACCCATTCCAGTTATTACTTTAGTTGCCCTCCTCTGAACCCTCTCCAGCTCTGCTATGTCTGCCTTGTTCACAGGAGCCCAGAACTGTACACAGTACTCCATATGTGGTCTGACTAGTGATTTGTAAAGTGGCAGGACTATGTTCTCATCATGGGCATCTATGCCTCTTTTGTTTTTTTTTTAATTCTTTATTTTATATTTTTAACATGAATATAACATTCCAGGGGACGCAGCCCCTACCATGTAAATTTCGAAATAAACATCAAACATAAATCACTCAATATTGTTTGACTATTATTCACCTCTGAGCGACCACTTCTGATATCGAGGAATCTCCCAAATTCAGTAGCATAAAACTTCAGCCTGATGGCTGCTTGAAAGGACGGTCAACTGACTTTATTGCCATGTAATCCAGAACCCCAATCCTGAGGTAACACCACACAACCCTACCATAGTTGTATAAAACTCGAATCCTGAAGGAAGTATGAGGTGGGACAGTAAATGAGGGGGGAGGGAAAGAAGAAGAAGAAAGGAAAAAAAAAAAAAAAACAACCTCCCCCAGCCGCCTCACGCCACAAGTGCCCTAAACTCCTCAGATTCCTGAAACATTAGCCAGTGTTGCCAGGTTTTCCGGAATTTTACTGAGGTATTTCTCAAAGAAGACGTGAGATCCTCCATCCTCATGACCTCCTGCAGTTTATTTATCCACATAGTGATCGTAGGTGCTAAGGTTTGCTTCCATGTGCACGGAATGCAAGCTCTAGCAGTATTCACCATATGTCTCACCACAGACTTCCTGTACGTACTAATCGGAATATCACAATGATGGAGAAGAAAGAATGCTGGGGTTTTAGGCAAATGATATGTCGTAAATTTTGACGTGACGTTCCACACCGTCTGCCAGAAATTAGCTAACACCGGACACTCCCAGAAGACGTGGAGCATCGTACCTCTCTCCCTCCCACAACGCCAACACACAGGAGATGCCGTCGGGAACAAAGAGTGAAGCTTGGAGGGTACCATGTACCACCTGGAAAGGACCTTAAACCCCATTTCTTGCATGCTGCTGGCTATGGAGGTCTTATGCGTAAGGGTAAAGATACGGTCTTTTTGCTCAGTTGTAAAAGTAATCCCCAAGTCCTTCTCCCAATTGAGGAGATAGGTGGGGGATGACTGTTCTGTTGGTGTAATGAGTATATTGTAAAGATGTGAAAGTGCATGCCTAAACACTCCCTTCCCATCACAAGTATGTTCAAAGTCCGTGAGCTTGCGAGAATAAGACCTAGCTGGAGGCATTGTGGACAAATAATGATGAAGCTGGTGTATATGCCAATCTGAAAGGGGAGCTGGATCCGTGACTTCTTTTAGTTGGGACACAGATAGCCATGCATTGGAGTCTGCAAAGTGATGTGCTCTGTGTCTATTGGCTTGTATCCATTTTCTAAAAGGACCTGGCTCTAAGCTCGGTGTGAAAGAGGGGTTTCCCAAAATGGGATGCATTGGTGAAGGAGCTGGTGATATATCCGGTAAATCCCACACACAGCTCAATGCTTTCAAGGTTGGCCCAATGGTGGGATGTGCCCGGTCCCCAAGCGAGGTTTGAGATCCCGGCCAAGGTAGAGACACCAGTGGTAATTTTGTAAATGATTGCTCAATCGCCACCCATTGTTTATGTTTCTGGTGCCGACACCAGTCCACCACTCTCAACAGATGTGAAGCTCTGTGGTAGGAGATAAAGTCTGGCAGACCCAACCCCCCTCTCATCTTAGGCCTGAATAAGATCGAGCGTGCAATACGTGAAACTTTACCCGCCCATATAAAGCGTGTTAGAATGGATAATAGAGTGTGAAAAAATAATCTGGCTGGGAATATGTATAGGCAGTGTCTGCAAAAAATATAAGATTCTGGGCAAGACATTCATTTTGAAGATAGCTATCCTTCCAAACAATGTGAAAGTCCCTTTACTCCATCTGTCTAAGTCAGACTTGATGTTTCTCAACAATGATGGATAGTTTGCCGTATAGAGCCCCTCAATCGACGGGGTTAGATGTACCCCCAAATATTTAAGCGACGTTTTAGTCCATCTAAATGGAAAACTGCCCATAAGGTCCGTCACTACTGCGGATGGGAGGGAGATATTCATTGCTTCTGATTTTTGCAAATTAATTTTAAAATTGGACAGAGTAGCGTAAATCTGAAGTTCTTTTAAAAGCACTGGGAGTGAGATCCGTGGGTTTGTCATGAAAAACAAAAGGTCATCCGCATAGGCAGCTACCTTGTACGTCGCTCCCTGCAGTTTTATCCCTGCTATGTCTGGATTTGCTCTCACCTGACATAGGAAGGGCTCCAAACATAGAATGAAGACTAGGGGAGAAAGGGGACAGCCCTGTCTCGTCCCGTTGCTTATGGAAAAGGGAGTTGAATAATGCCCATTCACCTTAACCTTAGCCGACGGGTTGGAGTATAGGTTCTTGATTCGTGCTAGCATCTTGTCTCCAAGGCCAATGTACTCCAGGGTTTCCATCATGAACGGCCAGTCAACCCTGTCAAATGCCTTGTTGGCGTCTGTGGACAGCAGAAACATGGGGAGTTTGGAGGTAATTGCATGGTAAATCATATTGATGGCTTTTGTGGTGTTGTCCCTCGCCTCCCTCAAGGGCATGAACCCTGTTTGATCTAAATGGATGAGGGATTGCAAATGTGGCAATAAACGGGTCGCTATTATCTTTGAGAATAGTTTTAGGTCACAATTTATTAGGGAAATGGGACGGTAGCTTTGGCATTGGGATGGGTCCTTGCCCTCCTTCGGGAGCACCGTGATGTGTGCTCTAAGGGTATCTATTGGTAATGTCCGTGAGCTCTCCAAAGATTGGAATGCTCGAATAAATTGCAGGGACAATATATCCATAAAGGATTTGTAATATGTTAAAGGAATGCCATCCGGTCCTGGAGCCTTTCCTGTCTGTGAATCTTTGAGGGCTGCCAACAATTCATTGTGTGTTATAGGGATTTCCAGTGATTCTATCGCTTCTGGAGAAAGTCTACCCATTCCAGAGGCTGTGAGGTATCCCCTAATAGCCCTGATACGTTCCTCTGGGTTACAGTTTGAGGGGGATTGTAAATTATATAATGAATGGTAATATGATCTGAAGGCCTTGGCTATTTGTTTGGGTAGAGTTATTCTTGTACCTGTCGTAGATGATATGTGGGGGACATATGACATGGCCCGAACTTTCCTCAGTGCCCTAGCCAGTGTCCTACTGGGCTTGTTTCCATACTCGTAGTAATGACGGCGACATTTGGCAAGTGTGGCTTTTGCTCTTGCTAGACAGATGGATTTGACTTTCTCCCTCAATTGTGTCAACTCTACCCCCTGTTGAGGATTCAGTGAAGACTTATGTAAACATTCAAGTTCATATATCTTGGAAACCAGTTTGGACAATTCCTCAGCCCTCTCTTTTTTAAGACGCGACCCTACTTTGATGAAGGTGCCCCTAATGTAACACTTATGAGCTTCCCACACCATAACCGGATCACTATCCTGAGCTGCATTGAGCGCGAAATATTCCGTTAAATCTCTCCTCACTTCAGCCTGTACCCGTGTATCCTGCAGTAAAGATTCATTCAAGCGCCAGTGCCATTCTTCGGGCATGCAGAGTAGGCATGGACAATGTCATAGAGATTAGTGCGTGATCCGAAAACGTAATCGGGTCGATCTTCGAATCAACCACATAGCCCAGGCTGGAGTGAGGAGTGAAAAAATAGTCTAGTCTCGAATACGAGTTATGAGGTGAGGAATAAAACGTATAATCCCTATCCTGGGGGTGTAGCATACGCCACACATCCACCATGCGGTGTGAGTGTAAAATGGCCTTCAGCTTAACTTGCATGGCTTGTGGGATGTATGTGTGTCCTCTGGAGGTGTCTTTTGACGGATCTAGCGTGAGGTTAAGGTCCCCCCCCAAGTACCAGGATCCCCTCTATAAACTCGTCCAATCTTGCTAGAGTGGAGTCAAGAAATTGGACTTGTTTATTGTTTGGAGTATAAATGTTAGCCAGCGTGATCAAGCTACCAGCCAGCTTACCTTTAATAAAAATATATCTACCATTTTCATCAGAGTGACTGTCCAATAGTTCCCACGGGACGGTATTGGAGATCAGGATCGACACGCCCTTAGTTTTAGTATCTGAAGACGTACTGTGGTAGACATGTGGGAACCTCAAACTCGTCAAGGATTGGATTTTGTCAGAACGGAAATGGGTTTCCTGTAGGAAGGCGATCTGTGCTTTTTTCTTCCACAGGAGACGGAGGAGGGACGACCTCTTTTCCGGGATGTTCAGACCCTGGGCATTAAGGGATATAATCAACAGCTCAGCCATCTTATCAGGATACTTACAGCCTATTGCGAGGCGACTGGGAGAGAGTGAAGAAGAGAAAAAAAAAAAAAAAAAGGGGGGGGGAGGGGGTGCGGAAGGAGGGAAGGAGAGAGGGGGTGAAAAGTGTAGAAAAGCAAAAGCCTACTAACACACAAAACTGAGGGACATGGGTCCCCAAACAATGCAGAGATCTACCCTGCTTTGGAACTGCCGCTGTCTTTTTATAGCTCTGTCTGCTTGCTTATTCTATGCAGTAAGCCTATTGGGGTGAGTGGAACGACTAACCAACTAAGAGCAAAAGAAAGAACATCCCTATAGCGGGCTTTAACCGGTTACATCCTTACAGTACTTCTACTGGAGGGAAAAAGAAAATCCCCCTTATGCAAGGAGAGAGCAAGCATACAGAGTATGTGATACCTTATCTCCTATTTTACCATCAACTACCCTTCCCTACATTTCTCTAATAGCAACTGAGGAGGGAATGTGTAATGACGACAGTTCTAACTTGTGTCCCAGCTGGATAAGTCCCGTTAGAAAGACCGCCATTCAGGACCGCTACTGTGATAGTCCTTGTAAGTGACATTGAAGAATAATCCCCATCTCATCAACGAGACCTGTCCCTCCTGGTTGGAGATCCCTGGCGTCGTGCATGATTCCACGGAGCTTCTGATCTCCTCAGCTGCGGAAGTCGTGGAGGTGATGCTCTATTACGTCCTCTTTGAGAAGTGAACCGACCTCTTTTCCACAGATTTCCCACAACAGATGAGGCTTCCAAGAGTGGAGGTAGAGTCCAGTCAGGAACATCCACTGGCTGCACATTCAGGAAGGTAAATGCCTCAGAAAGATCCTCCGGGGAGAATACTGCCAGTGACTGACCATTTGGCTTGCGGATGATGATGTGAAAGGGATGGCCCCAACGATAGGACGCCCCAGCCTCTTTTATTGCCTCTAAAAGCGGACGCACTAGACGCCTCATGTTGAGAGTCAGGCGAGAAACATCTGGGAGGATGGTTAGAGGGACCCCCTCATAATATATCTCTCCTCTTTCCCAGGATTCTCTCAAGATTTCCTCTTTCACTCTATAGAAGTGGACTCTACATATTACATCACGTGGTCTGTCTTGTTCTCTGTTTCTTGGGCCTGCGAGCCTATGCACCCTATCTAGCTCTATTCCAGAGCCCCTTGGTCTGTTTAGGATCTTATTAAAAATGTTCACCACTGTGTCATATAATAGCTCTCCCGAAATTGTTTCCGGTAGGTTTCTTATTTTCAAGTTGTTGCGGCGGCCTCTGTTCTCTACATCATCTAAGTGGAGAGAGAAGTCCTTGAGTTGAGTAGTGTGCAAATCCAAGGTGGTAGCAGTAGCGGATAACGAAGTTTGCGTTGTTGCCATCTGTTGCTCCAGGACGTTAACCCTTTCTGATAGGGATTGTACCGCCTCATTTACCACTTGCAACTCCTGGGCCTGCTTCTGTTCAATACGGGCTATCTGCAGCTCCAAATCAGATCTGGTGGGTAGTGCACGCACCATCTCCCACAATTCAGCCAGGGTATGGTCAATTGAAAGTGGGGGAGAGCTCCTATGCGGGTCCTCTATCTCTGGGGAGGCCGCATTAAATATTGGTGGCATGTCCTGGCTGAGGACCATTGAGGCCTGTGAAGGCAACCCCCCTGGAGTAAGCTGGGCAGGTGAAGGCCGCGTTGCCTCTCTCCCCACCGGACTGCTAGCTGGAGTTTTCTGCTTGGCCAGAGCGTGTTGGGAGACTTGCTGAAGGACCCTTCCCTGAGGTGCTGGCTCATGTGCTGCTGCTGACATGCAGTCAGGTCGGCTCCTGTTCAGAGCGTCTGCGGCCTGCGGACCACGTGTGCCGCTTCCCCTCCTTGCCCCTTCCTCTCCTGCCAGGTCATCTCCTACCTCCATACACGCTGGAGTCCTGGCCACCGCTGCTGGTAAGAGTCTCTCTGAGGGTCGGGAGTTGTGTACTGCCGGGGAGAAAGGCTCCGCTGTAATCCGCAGGGGTTCCGGCTGCGCCGCCATTTTCCCGCCGTCCCGCTGTGTCTCGCTCATCTGGGCAGAGCGGAGGAATCTCCCAATAGATTGTTGTGGAGTCGCCACCGGTTGGCTTTTGGATCGCCTCCCCTTGGTCATAGCCCAATTTCGGACCCGGGGGATGTATTATTCCCTCTGATGGCTGTGGATGGTACCGGAGCCCTAGCAGCGTGCGTCCTCACTCGGCCATGTCGAAGCCACGCCCCTTCTATGCCTCTTTTGATGCAACCCATTATCTTATTGGCCTTGGCAGCAGCTGTCTGACACTGGTTTCTGCAGCTTAGTTTTCTGTTCACTAAAATTCCTAGGTCCTTTTCCATGTCAGAGTTACCCAATGCTTTACCATTTAGTATGTACTGGTGACTTGCATTATTCCTTCCCATATGCATAACCTTACATTTGTCAGTGTTAAACCTCATCTGCCACTTTTCTGCCCAAGCCTCCAGTCTATCCAGATCCTGCTGTAGCAGTGCACTGTCCTCTTCTGTGTTAATTACTTTACACAGTTTAGTGTCATCTGCAAAAATTGATATTTTACTGTGCAAGCTTTCTACAAGATCATTAATAAATATATTGAAGAGAATAGGACCCAATACAGACCCCTGTGGTACCCCACTAGTGACAGTGACCCAATCTACACATATATATAAATATATTTCTTCATCCATTCTTATAGTATGCCTGATGAAGGGACTGAAGCTCGCTATGTAACATTATTACTTCTATTTCTGTTAGGCTACTTTCACGCTAGTGTTTTTGCTGGATCCGGCAGGGCTCAGCAAAAACACTTCCGTTACTGATAATACGACTACCTGCATTTGTTATGAATGGATCCGGTTGTATTATCTTTAACATAGCCAAGACGGATCCGTAATAAACTCCACTAAAAGTCAATGGAGGACGCAGAGGTCGCAATAACGCATAAAAAAGCGTCATAGACGCGTGTTCAGGCGATTTTACTCCTTAAGAAAAGTCTAAGGCGTACCAATACACCTTAGACTTTTCTCTGCTTTTCATCAGCGCAGCGATACTGCCTGTGCCTGAAATGACCAATAAAGAAGCTCCTTACATCAAGGAGCTTTGTTATTGGTCGGTTTGAGCAGGCAGCTGAACCATTCGGCACACCGCTCTGATGTGAGGAGGAAGAGTGTTGTGGCGCGAGATTCTCACGCGTTGCGTCTGGCGGGGAAAGCGGTCTTGGGCTGTGGGTCACTTCCTCCATGTGCTCATGGCGTCCTCTCCATTGAAGAACGTGCGCCCAAACTCCACAGTAACCAGATCCCTACAGAATCCTCCTGGGGCACTGTATGCCTGAGCATAAAATGATCGGGTCCGTGCTAGGCCAGTGGGGCTCAGCGCATGTTGACATGGTGGGCTATGAGTTTGGGCATGCGTTCTTCACTGGAGAGGACGCTGTGAGCACATGGAGAAAGTGACCTCAAGCCCGACCATCCAGAACCTCATAACGTGAATGTGACTATTGGACTAGTAGCCTGTCATCACATGGAAGAATTTTCTGATTGTGAGCACATTAATTGAATTTATTATAATTAGACAGAACAATTTGTTTTATATATGTCCTGCTGGGATCTAAGAGGGCTTACATTTTTAGGGAGACTCCAGAAAAACCAAGGAGTGTTGGCAAATAAGCAATAGATTGTCCCAGATATAGGGACAGCCATTTTGTCCCCATTCGGTCTCATGTACATGACTGTATCCATTTTGAGATCTGCAAATCGCAGATCCACAAAATAAGGACATCCGTGTGCTATCCGCATGGTGCAAAAGATAGAGCATGTCTTGTTCTGGCGGACCCACTGACGTCAATGGGTCCGCTAGAAAATGTGGATTGCACACGGACCGCATCAGTGATCAGTACCACAAAACAGATAGTCATGTGCTTGAGACCTTATAGTGAAAGCCACAGTGCCCACAGATATAATGTACAGAGACGTCAAGTACACTGTACTGTGCAGTAGTCCAATATAGTGTGTATTAGACTGTCCTATAACTGCCTCCTGTGCATCCCAGACGAAGGGTGGGCCACTACTCCCTACCACAATGACCAGACGTCCCTGTTGAATTCTTATTGCATTGAGTTTTGCACACGTGACAGATTTGGTGCTTAAAGGGTTTCTGTCACCAGAAATGACCCTATTAAACCAAGTGTCATTTGCAATGAGCAAATGACACTTGATGCCAGTAATGTTACTATTATAGTCCTCAGTAACGCCGTTTTGCTAAAAATTACGATTTTATAATATGCTAATGACCTCCCCTAGGTGCAGTAGGCGTGAACCTGCACCTAGGAGAGGCCGTAATTATGCCTCTTACCACGCCCCCGGTCGCGCTGATTGACAGGGCCGGGCAGCCAGCTCTTTCGGCTCCCGGCCCTGTACGATCCGAAATCCCGCGCCTGCGCAGTAATGAAGCCGGGACCCGGGCGGGCGCCGGCTCTCAACGCGCGCTGATCGCAATGCGCAGGCGCGGGATCAGCGTGCGTTGAGAGCCGGCGCCCGCCCGGGTCCCGGCTTCATTACTGCGCAGGCGCGGGATTTCGGATCGTACAGGGCCGGGAGCCGAAAGAGCTGGCTGCCCGGCCCTGTCAATCAGCGCGACCGGGGGCGTGGTAAGAGGCATAATTACGGCCTCTCCTAGGTGCAGGTTCACGCCTACTGCACCTAGGGGAGGTCATTAGCATATTATAAAATCGTAATTTTTAGCAAAACGGCGTTACTGAGGACTATAATAGTAACATTACTGGCATCAAGTGTCATTTGCTCATTGCAAATGACACTTGGTTTAATAGGGTCATTTCTGGTGACAGAAACCCTTTAAAGAAAGGTAGGGATTCAGTCATGAGAGATAAATTTAAAATGGTCAAAATTTGCTATTTCTGCATGGAAGACATTATAGAGGAGACTGGTAATGGTTTCCCTACAGAAATAGCAACATCTTAACATAATTTATTCTTATGTATTATATATATATATTATGAATTACCGCAAAATTCATACTCCTCCTTGGCTAAAAATACTCCTCAAAAATGGTCAGAGGAGTATTTTTACTCTTCCGGAAAAAATGTAGTGCGACCTCTGGGAGGACGTATCAGTTTTCTATTGTGTCAGAGAAAATGTATTCATCCCATTGACTTGCATTGTGGGTCATGACAGAGCCGTTTTGCTCCATATCCCAAGGACGGAAAGTAAACCCCAGCATGCTGCTGCTCTCCGGTATGAGAACGGAACAGAATGCATTTAGGAGCAGTTCCGTTTTGTCAGTTCTGTTTTGCCCCCATTGACAATGAATGTTTTTTTTTTCCGGTATTGAGACCCTATGATGGATCTCAATACTGGAAAATAGAAATGCTAGTGTGAAAGTTTCTTCCCCAGTTTCCTAAAAGGGTGCATGATGGGGGTGTTGTGAGGGATGCCACATTTAGAATCATCTCTTTTATTAAAAAGTATAAAATATGCATTTAAAAAATCAAAATTTGCACTTCAGGTCAATGTCTGCTCCTAAAAAAAAAAGGAAAGTATACATGAGATCTGTATAATCTGTACACTGTGATGGTACTGTATTAGGCCGCATCGGTTACTTATTCAAATCAGTGAAAAGGGCCTGTTTGCCCACTTTGATGCCAGTTTTCATGCCCAGAACTTGGTCGGGCCAGGCTGACTTCAACTGTATCTGATGCGGGGCATCACCCTCTGTATGTTGGTAGTGCAAGATCACTGACCCGAATTCATTTAACCCCTTAAAAATATCAGTTACTTATTCAAATCAGTGAAAAGTGCCTGTCTGCCCACTTTGATGCCAGTTTTCATGCCCAGAACCTGTTCGGGCCAGGCTGAACTGAACTATATCTGATGCGGGGCATCACCCTCTGTATGTTTGCAGTGCGAGATCTCTGGCCCGAATTCATTTAAAGAGGCTCTGTCACCAGGTTTTAACCTATGTATTTTAATACATAGGTTAAAACCCCTTAAATTGCACTTTTTTAACATACCTGTATTGCAGAGTATAGCGCAGCGGTTGTGCTGAAAAAAGAACTTTAAACATTATGCTAATGAGCCTTCGGAGCACCGGGGGGCGAGCTCTTTCCTCCTGAACACCGCTTCTTCACCGCCCCCCCCGGGCCCAAGGCTCTCCTCCTTGTCTTTGGTAACGCCCCTTCTACAACAAGATTGACAGCGCTAGACCATTTTGACACTGCAAGCGCTTCCATCCTTGTGCGCACGTGCCGTCACTTCCCTGTGCCCATCTTTTGTATTTTCATGCTGCTTTCAACTGATTTACATTAAGCTCGGCTCACTGCAACTTGTTATTGCACTGTTGATAAGGAGTCCTCAAAATTCTTAAATAAAACCAAAAATTAAAAATGATGTGAATAAGAAACTGACGAATAAGAAACCAACTTCAGCCTAGTATGAGAGTTTCCGAAATCTCATCAACCCCTTGCTGAAAAGAATCTGCAGCATAAACTGATTTGTACTGTGGGTTTTCAATCCGCATCATGTCAATTTATGGTACGGCCCGTAACCTTCAAGGGGCTGTCCGACCCCCCAAGCCTAAATTAGGGCTAGAAAATGTTTACAATAAAGAAAGAAACCTACTGACCTATTCACTACCAGTGCATTCTAGCACTGAGGGTCCCGTCCCCTCAGTTTCTGGTTCCCTAGGAATTGGAAGTTTGATATCCCATCTGTGTTCAAGACAGATTGCATGCTTCCCAACTTTTAAAAAGCCATCCAACAAGTGCGTGACATGTCACAATCATCCTGGAACCACCACACCAGATTTGGGACGGTAGGATATGCCTCCAATGTCTAATAGGTGTGGGTCCCAACACTGAGAACCGCACCTATCCTTAGAACTGAGCCCGCAAATTATACCTCATTCACACATCAGTATTTGGTCAGTGATTTCCATCAGTGATTGTGAGCCAAAACCAGGATTGGAGCCTCCACAGACATAAGGTATAAGGGAAAGATCTGCACCAGTTCTGTGTTTAGAACCGCACCTGGTTTTGACTCACAATTACTGATGGAAATCACTGACCGAACACTGACTGTGTGAATGAGCCAGTGCAGAGGAAAAAAAATCAGCAATCTGGTTTGAAGTTGTCCGAGAGCAGCACCTATTTAAGCAGAAAAAACGGGAGCTTGTGAGCCTTCGCGTGTTTGATTTCCACTTTGTGTTTGTATTAAGTGTGTGACTTGAGATTTAGGGACTTAAGAAGCCGTTCAGATGGCCGTGGTATTGCAGATCCGCAATACCACAGATGCTGACCAGCGTGGCCCGGTACCCCATTCAAAATGACTATTCTTGTCCGCTACTGCCCGCTCTCATTGAAATGAACAGGGCCTCATCTATTCCACAAAATTGAGGAATAGATGCGGACCCGTTCACACTGTATTATTGTATTTGTATTTTGTTGTGTAATCCCCATTAGTAAGTATGATTTCTATTATTGACAGAGCAGTCCAGTGCACATCTTGTCTAATGTATGCAGTCATGGAACATCTATTTCAGGGTGCATATCTTTGTTCAAAAGAGGAAAGAAGGTTTCTAAACAAACATAGAAGTGGATTCTTTACGGTAAGAGCAGTGAGACTATGGGATTCTCTGCCAGAGGATATGGTGATGGTAGGTTACTATGTTACAGGAGGGAGCATGCATGGCTCGGCTGCCCTCCATTCATTTCTATGGGGCTTACAGAAATAACAGTCCCATAGAAATGAATGGAGGGCGGCTCTGCATGCGTGGTGTCCTGCACTTTGGGACCCACACCTATCAGACATTGGCGGCATATCCTTGCGTTATGCCTCCGATGTCCAAGATGGGACAACCCCTTTAAGAGGTATGCAGTTGTACCCAACTCTGTGTGGTACTTTACAGAAGCAACATTATTTGCCAATTGTATTAGCAGCGATTTCCCAACACCGCCTCAACTATAAAACCATTTCTATACATTTCTACATGGCCACCTTGCTGTATTTCAGTATACATTTAACAGCATATTCAATGGGGGTCATTTATCAAAGATCAGTGTCTTACACCAGTCTTTGATAACCCCAGTGCTGCCAGACGATGTGCCTAATTTATAATAAGGAGCATGCACGGTGATAAATTAGGCGCATTTTCCTGCAGTCCATGTGCCTAGATTGAAATCTACTTCATTTGCTGATTGGAGTAGATTTCAATCGTCATTTACAGCAGGAAACAGGCATAAATGGCCCTGTCCCCACCACTCTCCGATGTTGAAGACAGTGTAAAAACATCCATGCAACAACACAAGCTGCCTCAAAACCGTCCCAAAAACTCTGTGTGGCCATAGCCTTAGTAAATAATCCCGGCCCGGGTGCCAAATGAGACCCTCGATATCATTCTGTGCGGCCCCCAACTAGGGGCGGATCGGCCATAGACCTTACAGGGAAATTTCCCGGTGGGCCAATGCCCAGGGGGCCATCTGGGTCCTCTTCATGGCCGGCCAGTGGAAGCTTTTGGGGATGTATTGTGTGATTTACTGTGGTATTTGGCTCTGTTGGGGTGGTATAATATGCCACAATTTGGTACTGCTGGCCCTGCCTTCCATCAATTTGGATCCAACTACAAAATGGGGCCACTTTTAGTATTTTTTTCCAGGGCCACTTTAAATTCCCAGTCCGCCCCTGCCCCCAACCGTTTGGTGACAGATTTGTATGTCTTGTGGCTGCTCACGACTGCTCCACCCAAACGACTGGACCGATCTGCACCAAATTTGGCACATAAATACACCAGGTGCTTATAAAGGTTTGAGACCTGGTTTCAGCTCTCTAGGACGTACCATTACTGAGATGTTCACATAAAAAAGCGATTATGGAACATCACATGATCCCTATTAGCCAATAGAAGATTCTGGGAGCACTGTGGTTGTCACTGTTATGAGGGTAATGTGGATGTCACAGTTATAGGGGCGCTGTGGGTGTCTCTGTTATGGAACCACTGTTAATGTCACTGTTATGGGGCATTGTGGATTTCACTGTTATGGAAGCATTGTGCATGTCAATGTTATGGGGGGACTGTGGGTGTCACTGCTATAGAAGCACTGTGCATGTCACTGTTATGGGGGCACTGTGGATGTCTCTGTTACAGGGATGCTGTGAATGACACTGTTATGGGGGCACTGTGGATGTCATTGTTATAGGGGCACTGTGGATGGTTATGTACATGTCACTGTTATGCTATTCACAAACAAAAGAAATAGAGAAAATTGACCCTGTGTGCGTCTGCTAGTCTCTTATAAATGTAGATGTTTAGTTCTGTAGCACAATAAAGCAATTCTTTAGAGTTTCGCCACTGAATAAAGCACACCAGCCATACTTAGAGTCCAGCATTCTTGATTACACAGGCGCTATACACCTTCCTCCTCGGTGAATACTCCCTCACGGTGAGCCGCCTCTCGCGAGCGCCTTTAAGAAATGGTCACATGGAAATGACGACAGGTTGGCTTTTGTCCGCGCATGCGCTGTAAAATACCGGAATTTAGAGTTTAAAATGGCTGCAGCAATGGATGTGGATACACCGAGCGGAGCCAATAACAGCGCTGGAAAGAAGCGGTTTGAAGTGAAGAAGGTGAGAGAAGTTTTCCAGAAAGTAGGCTCCTTGGTGTGAATAAATCCGTTAGTTTTCCTCTTCTGGTGTTTCTGCTGCTGAGCACATGCTCTACCTCATTGCGGAGTGAGGATGGCGCTTGTGTCCTGGCATGCGGCAAGAGCGTGCGGCAAGGCGTTTTCTGTCATGTGCCTAGAGATACTGAAGCCGATGAAGGTACCGTTCAGTGGGGAGGCCAACACCTGAGGGCGCTGTGTAGCTGGGAGACAAAACATGGCTGACTAGTCCAGAATGACACCTAAAGTTGCGATTACAGACAGCGCTTCCTAAACAATAGGTAGTTCATGGCAGGGACTAGAATGGAGTGGGTGAAAGGAGGTCCTCCCTCTGTGGTAGGTGAATGGAGCGGGTGAAAGGAGGTCCTCCCTCTGTGGTAGGTGAAAGGGGGTCCTCCCTCTGTGGTAGGTGAAAGGGGGTCCTCCCTCTGTGGTAGGTGAAAGGGGGTCCTCCCTCTGTGGTAGGTGAAAGGGGGTCCCCCCTCTGTGGTAGGTGAAAGGGGTTCGATTCCCGTCTATTGCAGGAGGCAATTCACAATCAGTACAATATCTAATACGTCCCCCTACCCGGGAAAATTGTTTGGAGAGAGGGCCTGTAGGTGGGGGGGAAGGAGGTTTCGCTGGAAGAGCCAGAGGAGTGCCCCCTGGGCTAGTGTGTGTGGTGGTGACAACAGCCAGATGGATTTGGGAAAACTGTTGCTTTAACCCGTATGGTATCAATTCTTCTCAGTTTAATACCGTATACGTCCCCTATCTTGGGACCCAATATTTAATGGATTTTTCGAACACTGAAAAAGAAAAAAAAAGCTTGCTCTGGCCAGGGGAGTGTCTTTCCCACTGCAGCTAAGGGGACGTGTCCATGCTCTGCCTATCACAGGTCAGGAGGCAGATAAAAGATAAATAGAACTGTAAAGAAAGCAATAAATGACAAAAAGAAAGCATTTAAATCACTAAAACAGGAGGGAAGTGAGGCTGCATTGAAAAACTATAAGGAAAAAAATAGAATATGTAAAAGACACATAAAAACAGCCAAACTAGAGACCGAGAGATTAATCGCCAAAGAGAGTAAAACTAACCCTAAAATGTTCATTAGTTATATAAATACTAAAAAGTATAAACCTGAAGGTGTCGGCCCCTTACAGAGTAATGAGGGGGGAGTAGCAGAGAGCGATGAGGAGAAAGCGAAGCTACTAAATATCTTTTTTTCCGCTGTATTCACTGAGGAAAATAAAATGTCAGATGAAATGCAGAGTATAAAAGTAAATTCCCCTTTAAAAGTGTCCTCTCTGACCCAGGAAGAGGTGCAGCAACGTCTTAAAAATATTAAAATAGACATCACCAGGACCGGATGGCATACACCCCCGTATCCTAAGAGAATTAAGTAATGTCATCGACAGACCCTTATTTCTGATATTTAAGGACTCTATACTGACGGGGAGTGTTCCACAGGATTGGCGCATAGCAAATGTGGTGCCAATATTCAAAAAGGGTCCAAAAACAGAGCCCGGGAACTATAGGCCGGTAAGTTTAACATCTGTAGTGGGTAAACTGTTTGAAGGTTTTCTAGGAGATGCTATCTTGGAGTACCTCAATGAAAATAAGCAAATAACTCCATATCAGCATGGCTTCATGAGGGATCGGTCATGTCAAACCAATTTAATCAGTTTCTATGAGGAGGTAAGTTCTAGACTTGACCGCGGCGACTCAATGGTTGTCGTATAGCTGGACTTCTCCAAAGCGTTTGACACGGTACCACATAAAAGGTTAGTATATAAAATGAGAATGCTTGGCCTGGGAGAAAATGTCTGTATGTGGGTAAGTAACTGGCTTAGTGATGGAGAACAGAGGGTGGTTATTAACGGTACATACTCAGATTGGGTCACTGTCACTAGTGGGGTACCACAGGGGTCTGTATTGGGTCCTATTCTCTTCAATATATTAATGATCTTGTAGAAAGCTTGCACAGTAAAATATCAATTTTTGCAGATGACACTAAACTGTCTAAAGTAATTAACACAGAGGAGGACAGTGCACTGCTACAGCAGGATCTGGATAGACTGGAGGCTTGGGCAGACAAGTGGCAGATGAGGTTTAACACTGACAAATGTAAGGTTATGCATATGGGAAGGAATAATGCAAGTCACCAGTACATACTAAATGGTAAAGCATTGGGTAACTATGACATGGAAAAGGACCTAGGAATTTTAGTGAACAGCAAACTAAGCTGCAGAAACCAGTGTCAGACAGCTGCTGCCAAGGCCAATAAGATAATGGGTTGCATCAAAAGAGGCATAGATGCCCGTGATGAGAACATAGTCCTGCCACTTTACAAATCACTAGTCAGACCACACATGGAGTACTGTGTACAGTTCTGGGCTCCTGTGAACAAGGCAGACATAGCAGAGCTGGAGAGGGTTCAGAGGAGGGCAACTAAAGTAATAACTGGAATGGGTGGACTACAGTACCCAGAAAGATTATCAAAATTAGGGTTATTCACTTTAGAAAAAAGACGACTGAGGGGAGTTCTAATAACTATGTATAAATATATCAGGGGTCAGTACTGAGATCTCTCCCATCATCTATTTATCCCGAGGACTGTGACTGTGACGAGGGGACATCCTCTGCGTCTGGAGGAAAGAAGGTTTGTACATAAACATAGAAGAGGATTCTTTACGGTAAGAGCAGTGAGACTATGGAACTCTCTGCCTGAGGAGGTGGTGATGGTAAGTTCACTAAGAGTTCAAGAAGGGCCTGGATGTATTTCTGGAGGGTAATAATATTCCAGGTTATAGTTACTAGAGATGGGTCGTTGATCCAGGGAGTTATTCTGATTGCCTGATTGGAGTCGAGAGGGAATTTTTCCCCCTAAAGTGAGGAAAATTGGCTTCTACCTCACAGGGTTTTTTTTGCCTTCCCCTGGATCAACTTGTAGGAAAACAGGCTGAACTGGATGGACAGATGTCTTTTTTCGGCCTTACAAACTGTTACTATGTTACTATGTAAAAACAAACATGAGTACAACTTCGGATACGTCCCCTATCCGGGTAAATTGTTTGTAGAGTGGGCCTGTGGGGGGGGGGGGCAGGCTGGGGCAAGGAGGTTTCGCTGGAAGAGCCAGAGGAGTGCCCCCTGGGCTAGCGTGTGTGGGGGTGACAACAGCCGGGTGTAGTTAGAATGACGACGCAGGACCCCAACTTAAAAATTTAGCATCAACCGGTACAATTGTCAATTATGAGCTACATCAAGTGTGGCATGACTTTTAAATGGATATTGCATGTGGTCACGTACTCCCTGAAACCCCATAGTCACCCCTTCCCTGATGTGCTAGCCCAGAACATTCTCTGCCCCAATTCGCAAGACCTTTTGCTATTTCCGTGTGCTGATAGTGGGGATTTACCAGTGTTGTCTGAGGAGGTGGTGGACAATGGCGAGACACAGGTGTCGGGGGGTGAGGTAGTTGTATGGGAAGCAAGTTACAGTGGGGACTCCTTGGGGGGGAATTTCTCAGGATGGGACAGATTCAACTTGGGTGGATCAGGCGCAGGAACAGATGAATTTTTGGGGGAGTTTATTTAACTTTTATTTAGCAAAAATAACCACAGAGATATTTATTCATTATCTTCTCTGCGCAGTCTGGCTTAGGGGTTTGTCACTTTGATGGCGAGCTGTGCCGCTCTCTCCACAATGGTCTGTAGGTTCTTAGATGGAGACTTTGTCGGCGATTTCAGTACAGAAGGACTTGTTGCTCATCAACAGAACCATGACCTCCTTGACATTGTGGACAAGGAATTTGTGGGTGGACCAGGAATTTGCGGAACCCTGTGGGCAGCATGTGTTTGGTCTTCTACTTGCTACCGTATCCAATGTTGAGCAATATAGATTTGCAAGTAATATTTTTCACACCTATCCCAAAAATAAAAATGTATGCAGTTTGCGCAAATAAAACTGGGAACTGGAATTGGAGAGAGGGCCTGTAGGTGGACCTCTGGGAAAAATTGTTTGATTAAAGGGCCTGTAGGGGGCCCTCCTGAAAAATTGTGCTAAAAGAGTGCCAGTTGGACCTCTAAAAAATGGCGTTTTTTGGGTCAGCGTTAGGCAAAGACGATGTGGAGTAGGAGGAGGAGTAGAGAAGAGGAATCGGATACATAAGTTATTTAAATCTTTAGCTGCTTTCCCCCGGAGGAGATTTGAATTCCGGTGAAATCCAGGCTTTGTTCATTTTTATAAGCGTCAGCCTGTCAGCGCTGTCAGTTGACAGGCGTGTACGCTTATCGGTGATGACGCCACCAGCTGCACTGAATACCCGCTCTGACAACACGCTAGCGGCAGGGCAGGCCAGCACCTCCAAGGCGTACAGCGCCAGTTCAGGCCATGTGTCCAGCTTTGAAACCCAGTAGTTGTATGGAGCAGAGTGATCGCTACGGACGTTGGTATGGTCAGCTAGGTACTCCCTCACCATCTTTCTGTACAGCTCCCCCCTACTCTGCCTAGACTGGGGACAGGTAACAGTGTCTTGCTGGGGTGACATAAAAGTGGCAAAGGCCTTGGAGAGCGTTCCCCTGCCAGTGCTGGTCAAGCTGCCTGCTCGCCTCCTCTCCCCAGCTACTTGGCTCACAGAACTATGCCCTCTGCCACTAGCGGCATCGGATGGGAAGAATTGTTTCAGCTTGTGCACCAGGGCCTGTTGATATCTATTCACTCTCATACTCCTTTCCTCTGCAGGGATGATAGTGGAAAGGTTCTGCTTGTACCGTGGGTCCAGGAGAGTGAACACCCAGTAATCGGTGTTTGAAAAAATTCTTCTAACGCGAGGGTCACGGGATAGGCAGCCTAACATGAAGTCTGCCATGTGCGCCAGAGTCCCAACAAGTAAGAATTCCATCTCCTCACTGGCCTGACTCTCCATTTCTTCCTCCTCCTCTTCAGCCCATACACGCTCAAGAGTTAAGGACTGAGCACTGGTACCCTCTCCTGTCTCGCCGACATTCTCCTCCTCATCCCCCTCCTCCGATACGTGCTGAGAAACAGACCGGAGGGTGCTCTGGCTATCAAGCGACGTATCTTCCTCCACCGTCTCTTGTGACAAGCGCAAAGCATCCGACTTGATGCTGAGCAGTGAGTTTTTCAACAGGCAAAGAAAGCAGTGGGATGGTGAGGCTGATAATGGCGGCATCGCCGCTGACCATCAGTGTTGACTCCTCAAAGTTGCTCAACACCTGGCAGATATCAGACATCCACGTCCACTCCTCATTGTAGACTTGAGGAATCTGAGAGACCTGACTACCAGTTCTGGTGGAAGTTGACATCTGGCAGTCTACAATCGCTCTGCGCTGCTGGTAAACTCTGGATAACATGTTTAATGTGGAATTCCATCGCGTGGGCACGTCGCGCAACAGTCGGTGAGCGGGCAGTTGTAGGCGGCGCTGCGCTGCCCTGAGAGTGGCAGCATCTGTGGTCGACTTGTGGAAATGCGCACAGATGCGGCGCACCTTGGTGAGCAAATCAGACAGATTCAGGTATGTCTTGAGGAACCGCTGAACTATTAGATTTAACACGTGGGCCAGGCATGGCACATGTGTCAGTCTGCCGAGTTGCAGAGCTGCCACCAGGTTACGCCCGTTGTCACACACAACCATGCCTGGCTTAAGGTTCAGCGGTGCCAGCCACAGATCGGTCTGCGCCGTGATGCCCTGTAACAGCTCTTGGGCGGTGTGCCTTTTGTCACCTAAGCTCAGCAGTTTGAGCACCGCCTGCTGGCGCTTACCCACGGCACTGCTGCTGCGCCTAGAGCTACCGACTGAAGGCGCCGTGCCCACGGATGGTAATTCGGTGGAGGAGGGGTCGGAGGAGGAGGCATAGTAGGTCTGAGAGACCGTGACCGAGGTAGGCCCCGCAATCCTCGGTGTGGGCAGTACATGAGCGGCCCCAGGGTCATTCTCGGTCCCAGCCTCCACCAAGTTAACCCAATGTGCCATCAGTGAGATATAGTGTCCCTGCCCGGCAGCACTTGTCCACGTGTCCGTGGTTAGGTGGACCTTCTCAGAAACAGCGTTGGTCAGGGCACGGATGATGTTCTCCGACACGTGCTGGTGTAGGGCTAGGACGGCACATCGGGAAAAATAGTGGCGGCTGGGGATGGAATACCGAGGGGCAGCCACCGCCATGAGATTGCGAAAGGCCTCGGTCTCTACCAGCCTATAGGGCAGCATCTCCAGGCTAAGCAATTTGGAGATGTGGACGTTGAGGGCTTGGGCATGTGGGTGGGTGGAACTGTATTTCCTCTTGCGCTCCAGCGTCTGCTGTAAAGACAGCTGAACGCTGCGCTGGGACACGTTGGTGGACACTGTGGAGGATCGTTGAGGCGAAGGTGTGGTTTTCCGGCGGGAGGCGCTCGTGCCGGGGTCCTGGGCAGGGGGTTGACTAGCAGAGGCAGCGAGTGACACGGGAAAGAGCAGTGGTGTGACCCGCAGGAGATGGCCTTGGTTCCATTGAGTGGGGTGTTTAGCACTCATATGCCTGCGCATGCTGGTGGTGGTTAGGCTAGTAGTGTTGGCACCCCTGCTGATCCTGGTGTGGCATAGGTTGCACACCACAGTCCGTTGGTCATCCTCCCTTTCTTTAAAGAACCTCCAGACTTGCGAACATCTAGGCCTCGCCACGTGAGCTTCACTACGTGAAACAGTTGCTGCTGATGCACCAGCTCTGGCCCTGCTTCTCCCTCTGGCCACACCACTGCCCCTTACAACCTGTTCTGGTGCAGCACTCGCCTCCGCCTCAGAAGCACTGTCTTCACTCGGCATATCAACCCAGCTCGGGTCAGTCACCTCATCATCCTCCGATTCCTCAGTCTGCTCCCCCCCTCGGAATTCCTCCCCTAACAACAACTTCACCACTGTCTGACAACCGTGTCTCCTCATCGTCTGACACCTCTTTACAAACTCCTTCCACTAACTCATCATTGTCATCATCATCACCCACAGACTGCGACAGTTGGTAAACTTGGGCATCTGGAACGAGGTCAGCAGCAACCTGAGAAGTGGTTTGTGACTCTGGGAAGGGTCCAGAAAACAGTTCCTGAGAGTATGCCGGATCACATTCCAAATTTTCCTGGGAGGGGGCAGACTGGTGGGAAGGAGGTTGAGGTGGAGGAGCCAGAGGAGTGCTCCCTTGGGTAACGTGGGTGGACTGCGTGGAAGACTGACTGGTGGACAAATTACTTGAAGCATTGTCCGCAATCCATGAGATCAGCTGTTCGCACTGTTGTGGTTTCAACAGTCCTCTACCACGTGTCCCTGTAAGTTGAGACATGAAGCTAGGGAGTGTAACTCTGCAGTGTTCCACAGCTCCCTCATCAGCAGATACTGTCTCACCCTGCCCAGGACCACGGCCTCTGCCCCCTGCAGTAATTGAATGCCCTCGACCCTTAGCCCTGGGGTTCAACATTGTTTGTATATAAGTGTATGATATTAAAAAAAAAAAAAAAAAAAATTTAAATGGGCCTGGTGTACTGAAACCCACAAACTTGTTCAGTCTGGTAGAATTAAGTGACGTACAGAAAGTGTCACCTGGACAGTATATACGGATGGGAGCGAATGTGCTGAACTGTGACACACAGAAAGGTTACACGCAGCTGAGTAAAATGGATTTGTATCACTGAGACAACTGAAATAATTTTTTTTTTTTTTTTTTATATTTTGTTTTTTTGGGAACGTGACGTGCAGGAAATATGGTAGAACTGACTGACACCCTGTTAACGGTGGCTATTTAGTCTGTGACCCAGACAAATGTCACACAGAGAATTTTCTGGATCAAGCGGTAGATGATATTGGTAGCAAATGACTTGGTTGTATTGTGTGACGTACAGAAAGTGTCACCTGGACAGTATATATGGATTGGAGTGAGTCAGTGCTGAACTGTGACACACAGAATGGTTCCACAGTGCTGTGTGCAAAGGATTTGTATCACTGAGATAGAACAATAAAAAAAAAAAAACAGGGTTAGATATGGCGATAGCTGCACTACTAGTGCCAGCCAAGTGACAAAAAAAAAAAATAAAATGTCTTCTAGCCCTTAGAAGGGCTGTTGGGTTCTTTGTAGGTGATCCCTGCCTAACTGAGCACTAAATTCAGGCCCTAACACTGTCCCTGAAAGGCAGCAGCTCTATCCCTAACGACATCCAGACGGCATCTGAGCCGAGCACCGCGGCCAGTCGGTAATATATTCCAGCGTCACCTGATCAGGCCAGCCAACCCCTGCTATCGACATGTAAGGGCACAACGTGATGCTGGGTAGTACGCAGAGTCTCCTGGCTTGTGATTGGCTGTGTTTTTAGGCGCCAAAAAAGCACGATGTGGAAGTTGCCATTTCCTTGAGCATGGCGAGATACTCGTCCGAGCAGCGAGCAGTTACGAGTACCCTAATGCTCGGATGAGCATGTTCGCTCATCTCTACTCATGAGTGACAAACCGCTGAAATCAGCATTTCTGTCCCTATTTTATGCTGCCCTCAGTGAGGTCACCATAAAGTTGATGACCGGTTCCCTTTAAGGGGGACCACATACCTTAATCTACAGAGTGGGCCACTGATATGGATACACCTATGTAAAATGGGAATGGTTGATATTAACTTCCTGTTTTCACAAGAGAGACAATGGTGCGCTTGGTTTTAACATAACTTTATTCTTTCATGAGTTATTTACAAGTTTCTGACCTCTTATAAAATGTGTTCAGAGTGCTGCCCATTGTGTTGGATTGTCAATGCAACCCTCTTCTCCCACTCTTCACACACTGATAGCAACACCGCAGAAGAAATCGGGAGACCTTGGGGGCCATTCAACTCATGATATGTTTCCCTCTTTATGCACGTTCCCTGAGTTTTTCCAGCAAGATGGTGCACCACCACATTATGGGTGTCAGGTCTGAGCATTCCTAGATGAACAGTTTCCTGGAAAGTGGATTGGTCGTCGTGGGCCAGTTGAATGGCCTGCAAGGTCTTCCGATCTGACCCCCTTAGACTTTTATCTTTGGGGTCATCTTAAGGCAATTGTCTATGCTGTGAAGATACAAGATGTGCAGCACCTGAAACTATGGATACTGGAAGCTAAGGCTGGGCGATTAATCGAATTAATTTGATTAATTCGCCAATTGTAAGCCTCACAATTTTATTTTTTAGGAAAATCGTGAATTCGATTTTCCTAAAATGGCGCCCGACATATAAAAAAAAAAAATCTCTCACCTGTCCTGCGTCGTGGCTATGGTGTCTGGCGCTCCTCTTCTTTTCCGGGACTTCGCTGCACTGTCCTGACTGCGTACAGTGTCAGGACGTAGTGCGCGCACTCTGACCTGACGCTGCACGCAGTCAGGTGACTGTGCAACGCCGGGAGAAGAAGAGGGGTGCCAGACTTGGAGCGGAGCCGTGGCGCAGGACAGGTAAGTTATTTATTTTTTTAATTATGATGGTGGCTGCTCTGAGGTCTGAAGGGGGCACTTTGGGCTGCTCTGAGGTCTGATGGGGACACTGGGCTGATGTGGGGTCTGATGGGGCACAATGGGCTGATGTGGGGTCTGATGGGGGCACAGTGGGCTGATGTGGGGTCTGATGGGGGCACAGTGGGCTGATGTGGGGTCTGATGGGGGCACAGTGGGCTGATGTGGGGTCTGATGGGGGCACAGTGGGCTGATCTGGGGTCTGGTGGGGCCACAGTAGGCTTTTTTTATGTATATTTATTTATTTTTTTTAATATATTTTTACTAACATAAGAAAATTGAGATTTAAATCGTGAATCGTCCAAAATTTTTAAAAAATTGAGTTTTTTTTTTTTTTTTTTTTTTTTTTTGGGGCCATATCGCTCAGCTCTACTGGAAGCCTGTGCTAGCATTTCTTCTGCGGTGTTGCTATCAGTGTGTGAAGAGTGGGAGAAGAGGGTTGCATTGACAATCCAACACAATGGGCAGCACTTGTAAATAACTAATGAAAGAATAAAGTTATGTTAAAACCAAGCCCACCATTGTTTTTCTTGGGAAATTCTCAATAAGTCTGATGTGTCACATGACCCTCTTCCCATTGAAAAAACTAAAGTTGGATCCAAAATGGCTGACTTCAAAATGGCCGCCATGGTCACCACCCATCTGGAAAAGATTCCCCCCTCCCATATACTAATTTGCCACAAACAGGAAGTTATTATCACTAACCATTCCCATTTTATTTAGGTATATCCATATAAATGGCCCACCCTGTAGAAAAACCACTGGGCATGCAAAAAAGTCCATTAACCCTTTCCCGACCAGCGTCGTACATGTGCGATTACGCCAGCTCGCGGGTGCGGCGGGCATCATGGCCGGCAAGTCTATGCTGTTTCTAACAGCAGAGACTTGCTGCTACTTACCGCCATCGGCGGCGTCTTCCTGGGCTTTCTGATGGTCTGTACACCATATGAAAACTAATCCTAGCTGGTGAGGATTACAGTTTTCAAACAGCAATTCTTATTCTGGCCACTAGATGGCAGGCCAGGATAAGAAATGAGCAATTTTGGGATTTAACTCCATCTAGTAAATCCCTGATTGCTCATAAAGAAAAAAAACACAATATATTAGCTCATATTTGAGCTTTTTAAAATAATAAAAAAAAATGTTAAAAAATATATAAAAAATAAAAAAGATATAAAAGTTCAAATCACCCCCCTTTCCGTATAATTAAAAAATAAATACCTAAATAACAAATATAGACATCATGGGTATCACCGTGACCGAAAACGCCCGTACTTTTAAAATATAAAAAAAAATTCCAATACGGCGAATTGTGTGGAGGAAAAAAGCGTCCAAATGGCTATTCGCAGTTTTTTGTCGCTTTTTTTCCTAAAAAAAAAATAAATAAAAAGTGATCAAAAAGTCATACACACCCCAGAATGGTATCAATAAAAACTTCAGATCACCCCGCAAAAAATGAGCCCCCATACAGCTCCGTACACATAAATACCAGAAAGTTATAGGGGTCAAGATATGACAAGGAGAGAAAAAAAAGCCAACTTTATAATTATTTTATCACCCTCTAAACGCAGGAAAAACTATACTTATTAGGTATTGCCGGATTCGTACTGACCAGTAGAATGAAAGTAACTGGTCATTTTTAATGCACATCGAACGCTGTAAATAAGAAACCCATAGAACTGTAGCAGAATAGCGTTTGTTTTGCAATTTCACCCAATTTGGAATTTTTTTTCCCGCTTCCCACTACACCATATGCAATATTAAATGGTGGCGTTGGAAAGTACAACTTGTCCCGCAAAAAACAAGCCCTCATACAGCTATGTGAACAGAAAAATAAAACCGTTAAGGCTGTTTGAAGGCAGGGAGCGCAAAACGAAAATGCATAACCGAAAAACCTCCTGGGTAGAAGGGGTTAAAACACTAGGTGCTAAAGCACTTTACTGTGTAAAGGAGCCCTAATAGAAAGAAAGGAATCGAAAGACCCCCTTTAAAATGTATGCTGATTTATTGATGTCTCGTGCAAGAAATCTAAGTGTACATTCACATGTGTCTGAAAATATGGCGGAAAAGCCTGCTACAGTTTTTTTTATTTTAATTTTTGTTTATTGTTCCACAACTGTTTATACTTCAAGCAGGTTTTGCCATGGAAATGGCTGTGGGTTCCCGCAGATTTCACATACGCATTGCAGGGCATTTTACGCTGCAGTTTTCTTATGCTGTGTGTGGATGAGATTTATTAACATCTCATCAGCTTTGCTAATATTGTACAACTATTTCCTCCATAAACTGCAACAGCGAATCCTCAGCATTTCAGCCAGGAGCCTGTGTGATCTTGTTGCCTAGGCCATGAAGGCTCTCCTGCAGAGCTCTATACAGGAGCCTAACAGCCCATTTGCCTATGTAGAAGCTTACTGTATATGGCCATGGTGTTTACATGAATAGTTTTTTTCCAATATATCTAGAAATCTAAAGTGTAATGTCTTTTGTCTCTTACATGCTCAGTGGAATGCAGTTGCCCTGTGGGCCTGGGACATTGTAGTTGACAACTGTGCGATCTGCAGGAACCACATCATGGACTTGTGTAAGTTTGTTTAAAAAAAAAAAAAAAATGTTAAGCCTTGATATTGAAAGTCAAGTTTTGTTATATAATGAAAGTAAAAGGGGGGGAGGGGGTTGAATTGAAGGGCTCTCCCTAGACATTGGTGTTGGTGGCCTTTCCTTGGGATCGGTGGGGTCTAACTCCCAGCGCGATCAGCTTTTTCAGGAGGCCGCTGTGAGCACTTAGGCCTCCTCAACACCTACTAAGTGCAGGCCGTACATTGTATAGCAGCTGTGCATGGTATTGCAGCTCAGTCCCATTTACTTGAATGTGATTGAGCTGCACCTAGGCCATTTGACTAATGGACATGACTTCACTGGCCTAGGAAAAGGTTGCAGCTGATTTCCACAGATGCTGGAAGTCACACTCCTGCTGATAGGCCATTAATATCAAATTCTCTGACACTGTCATTTAAAATGGGATTTCTGTCATTTTTGTTAAAGGATATATCATCATTGCCCCTCACAATCTTATACTGAATAGAATACAAAAAATGGTGAAAAGTGAATGTGATTTTGGGACACAGCACCATGGGTATATGCCCAGCTGCCACTAGGAGGCTGACACTAGGAAGAAAGTGTTTGCTCCACCCAGATGGGCTATACCCTCTGCACAGACACTAAACTAACCAGTTTTAGTCTAGTGTCCGTAGGAGGCAGACATGGCCTGCTCTGGTTTTTTTGCAGGTCTTGCAGCTTTTTTTTTTTTTTTCTTTATTCTACAGGCTTCTGCCTGCTGCAGGATGGGGCATCATCGTGGGTCTCCACCTTAGTTGCACCCCCTGTGGGCGCGTACTTCGGTGCCTCGCCGGTCACCCATTCCCCCTATACTGCATCCGCAGGGACAGGCCGGCAATCTCACGTAAGTGCGAGTTTGCCGAAGGGGTGTTTTATTGCCCCATCTCCTCAGTTTCCTCCCCTCCCTGGCCACCCACTTCTTCACCCTAAGCCTTCCCCCGTCTTCCCTTTCTAATTTAGTCCCCGGCTTCAGACTGGTCTAGGCCTTTTACCTTGTTTTTTTTCCCCTCCCTGTGCATCGCTTCCCCTCAGGAAGTGCCGCTTCATTAATTGAGGCCCCGACTTCTTCTCTGTCTAGTCTGCATTTTCTCCTGGTAGTGGCACCCCCCCCCTCCCCTTTTGTTTTGCTGGCTTTTTTTCTTTGGCCCCTCCCTGCCCCTATCAGCTCTTGGGAAGGGGTCTCCCTCTCTCCTATCCTAGCTAAGCGCGGGCTTTTGCCTGGGGGGTTTTCACTTCAGCTCCTGGGGCCTTCATCTTGCTTGGCACTTTGGTGACTCTGTGGATTCTCCTGCAAGCCTCCCTGCAACTGTTCTCCTGCAGGCCTCCTTGCACTTCTTCGCATACACAGCACCTGAGGTCCGGTAGGGCAGCCTCTGGCTGGCTTTTGTGTTTTTTTTTTTTTTTTTTTTTTTTTTTCCAGGCTCCCCCTTATGTCCTCTTCCAGAGAAGACTCCTACTTCCCAGCCCCCCTCAGGATCGCCACGTATTTTACGTGCGCCCGTTGCAATAATAAGCTGCCATGCGGGTCAGCCTGACCCTGTCTGTGTGCAATGTCTTGCCCCCAGGCCCCCTCAGAATGCCCTGCCATCCCCCCTCCTTTGGCGTCGGTCCCTCCTGAATGGGCCTCCTCCCTGTCCAAGGCCATAGGGAACCTTGACCGACTCTCCCAATCCATGGTGGAATCGCTGGACCACTTGCCTGCCCTACTTGCAGCCGCATCTGTCCCTCCCAGGGACTCCTCCACAGACAGGGCACGCTCACGTTCAGACACCAGGTCCCGCAAATGACCTCGGGTTGTCACAACTATGTCCCGCTCCTCTTCTGCGTCTTCAGGTTACTCCCAGGAGTCTCCCAAGTCTGAGGCTGGTGACGAATCCCCTCCTGCCACACCTTCCGCCGCCTCGGGGGACGCCTCTGACTCAGATTCCGGATCTAAACAGGGCACGGCCATATCTGCGGCCATGCAGGATCTCATCAGGGCAGTTAGGGACGCTCTCCGTGTGCAGGAAGATACCACTTCTGCAATTCAGGAGTCGGTATCATTCCGCTGTTCCAGACGCCCTGCCTTGGTTTTCCCTAACCATACGGATCTCGATGCACTCCTTGCCAAGGAGTGGCATCACATGGATAGGCTTCTTTAGCCTGCCAAGGGTTCAGATGCCCTTGTTCCCTTTTCTGAGGACTCCATTGCTATGTGGTCTGTTCCTCCTCAGGTAGAGCCACAGGTGGCCCGTCTTGCTAAGGCCACCACCTTCCCCTTGGCCGACGCAGCTTCCTTGTCTGATCCATTGGTCAAGAAGATAGATTCCTTGTCCAAATCTGCATTTGTGGCAGCAGGCTCCGCTATTTGCCCAGCCTTTTGCTGCGTCATGGGTTTGCGAAGGCCTGTGTGGTCTGGTCCAAATGGCTTGTTCAGTCCTTGCCCTTGGGTCCTGATCAGGGAGAGCTTCATCTTCTAGCTCCTCACCTTCTCCAGGCATCACTGTACCTTTGTGATGTTTCTTTGGACTCGGCCCGCCACGCAAACAAGGCGGCTGCCAACTCTGTGGCCATTCACCGCACGGTCTGGCTTCATTTTTTGGGTGGCAGATACCGCCTATAAGAAGGTGCTCATAGCTCTCCACTTTTAGGGTAGCAAGCTTTTCAGGAAGCACTTGGAGGAGCTTATTTCTGAGGCCACAGACAGTAAAAGTTCTCTCCTTCCCCAGAACTGTCCCTGCTGCCAGCGTCCCATGTCAGTATCACGGTCTCAGCGATTTTGATCCTTTCGGGACTCCTTCTCCCATCAGGACAAAAAGACTACGCGACCTTCCTTCAAGGCCAAGCCCTCCTGGAATGCCAAACCTAAGCCATCCAAATCCCTGTCTGCAAAACCATCTGCATGAAGGTTTCCCCCCCCCAATCAAGTTGTCCCCTCAAGTGGGGGGTCAGTTGCTCTCCTTTCAGGCTTTCTGGACCACAAGTGTGGACGACGACTGGGTTACAAGATAGACTTCTTCGCCCTTCCCACAGGTCGGTTCTTCCATTTGTCACCACCCAGTTCCCCTTTTCGGTGGCCGCTTTTTTTTTCAGGCCATTCATTCCCTTCACGCGCACGGAGTGAATGTCCCTGTCCCGACCTTGGAACGTTTTCAGGGGTTTTACTTGAACCTCTTCACTGTTCCCAAAAGGGATGGTTCTCTTCGCCCCATTTTGGATTTGAAGGCTCTCAATTGTTTCATCCAGGTCCGTCACTTTCGCACGGAATCCCTCAGGTCGGTGATGGCCTCCCTAGAGGTGGGCGAGTTTCTGTAATCCATCGACATCCAGTGTGCTTATCTGCACGTCCCTGTAGCTCTGTCTCATCAGAGTTGCCTTCGCTTCACAGTAGGTTCTCTTCATTTTCAGTTTGTGCCATTTTCCTTCAGCCTGGCGAGCGCTCCAAGGGTCTTTACGATGGTGATGGCTCCCCTCATTGCACTCCTCCGTACCGGGGTGGGGTAGCGGTGATTCCCTACCTTGATGACCTACTGGTCAAGGCTTTATCCCAGGAGGACAACCTGTCCAGTCTCCACGTCACCCTGTCCATGCTGTCCCAGTTGGGGTGGCTGGTGAATCGCCACACTTGTCTCAGCCGATTGTTCCTTCCCCAGAACAAGGTCGTGGCTCGCCTTCGCTAGTCGTCTCCTCTGTCCATCAGGACGTGCATGCGAATCCTGGGCTGGATAGTTGCCGCCTTCAAGGCAATTCCTTATGCCCAATTCCACACCCAGTTCCTCCAGCTTGCGATTCTCGCCTGGCGGAACAAGTCTTCCGTCAGGTCTCGATCGCCCGATCCGCCTTTCCTCTCAGGTCCGCCGGGACTTGCTTTCCTGGCTGAACCCCCGTACCATTTCCTTCGGCAGAACCTTCCTTCCCACCCGTTGGCAGGTGATCTCCATCGATGCCAGCCTGACAGGTTGAGGGGCAGTCTTCAGGGAGAGCTCCCTGCAGATCAACATCTTAGAGCTCAGGGCCATTTTCCTAGCTCTCATCTCTTCTCTGCGGTCACCCTATCCAGATTCAGACTGACAACTCTACTGCTGTGGCTTATTTGAACCACCAGGGGGACCCAAGAAGTGTGGCAGTCATGAAGGAAGCCTCTCGCATTCTGCACTGGGCATAGAGACACGTTCCCTCTCTTTCAGCTGTACACATCCCCAGAGTTGACAGTTGGGCAGCTGACTTCCTCAGTCACCAACGCCTCGATCCGGGTGAGTGGTCTCTCCATCCGGAGGTGTTCCAACAGATCTGTCAGCGTTGGGGCATCCCAGACGTGGATTTTTTCATCTCTTGTCTGAATCACAAACTTCCGCTTTACGTCGCCAGGTCACGGGATCCTCAGGCTCTCGTGTTGGATGCCCTGGTGCTCCTCTGGTCCCAATTCAATCTCCTGTATCTCTTCACCCCCCCCCCCCTTCTTCCTTGAGTGTTCAAACACCTAAAAATGGATTGGGTTTCGGCAATCATGGTGGCTCCAGACTGGCCACGGGGCGTGGTACCCAGATCTCGTCTTCCTGCTTGCCTACACTCCATGGCGTCTTCCGCTGTGTTTCCACCCGAGTTTACCTCTGCTTCATTTAACTGCGTGGCTGTTGAAGCCGCGGTCCTGAGGTTCTTGCGGTCTCTCTGAGACTGTTAGCCAAACCATGTTTAAACCTCAGTCGGCCAGGATTTACCATTGTACCTGGAAGGCTTGTTTTACTTGGTGTGAATCCGGCAGAGTTCACCCTCTTCTTTTTTCCGTCCTTGGGCCCCTTTCACACGAGCGTGTCCGGATGCGTTCAGGAAAATCCGCACGCAATCGCAGTCAGTTTTGACTGCGATTGCGTATGTTCTTTCAGTTTTTTTCTGCGCGGGTGCGAAGTGTTTTGATGCGTTTATCGCGCGTGTGAAAAAACTGAATGTTTACAAACAACATCTCTTAGCAACCATGCGTTAAAACCGCATTGCACCCGCACTTGTGGAGTGCACCTGCACTGAAATCTCACCCATGTGAAAGGGGCATTAGGATTCTTGCCTTACTTCAGACAGGGCTTGGGAAGGGTCTCCACCTGGCCTCTCTCAAAGGTCAGGTCTTGGCCTTGTCTGTTCTTTTCCAAAGGCCTTTGGCTTCTCAGTCCCAAGTGAGAACCTTTCTTCAGGGGTTGGCTCATCACGTCCCTCCCTTCCATTCTCTAGTGGAACCTTGAACCTGGTTTTGCATACCCTTCAGTCCTCTCCCTTCGAGCCATTGAAGAACATCTCCTTTATGGTTTCCTTTCTGGTCGCCATTACCTCCATTCAAGTCTCTGAGTTGAGCACCTTTTCCAGGTTTTACCACATTCATGCCTTGGCCTCTGCTCACGCCAGTTTGGGTTGCAATGTCCTGCAAGCGGCGGTGTGTTAGGCTTTTCTCATGGCTGGCTCTTCCCACCCTCGGGGATTGCTTTGGGACGTACCATAGTGCTGTGTCCCCAATGACATTCACGAGAGAACTGGATTTTTGTGCTTATAATTAAATAACTGATAAAATGTGTACGTGTCCCTGACTGCCTGATTGGACAACGTTAAAATAATACTTTATTGAACAACTATTAAAAATGCCAGTGGCTTGACCACTGAACACTACTGTTCAGGCTTGGAACACAGTGCAGTGTCTGTTTAGACCAAAAACATCACATATCCCGAACACCCTGTTGCCACAAAAAAATGGTATCCACACATGGATCACACCCCTATTTTCCTTGTGCCCTTAATGACCATATGTATTTTAGAAGCTCTCTACCTTGTAAATAGTGGATATACGTTATTCAGGGGTATAACTGATGGCTAAAGGTATCATCCCCAACTATTTTAGTATTGGTTGCCCCTCCAATATACTATCCACTATCTGTCTAAATCAATATTGTCTGTGGCTCGACGCGTTTCTTGCTACAGCTATTCATCAGGAGCTGATAATGGAATAGTATCAAACAAACATTTTTGTGGCCACAGAGTGTTCGGGGTATGTGATGTTTTTGGTCTAAACAGACCCTGCACTCTGTGTTCCAAGCCTGAACGGTAGTGTTCAGTGGTCAAGCCACTGGTATTTTTAATAGTTGTTCAATAAAGTATTTTAATGTTGTCCAATCAGGCAGTTAACTATGATTTTTTGTACTTACCGTAAAATCATTTTCTCGTTGGATGCATTGGGGGACACAGATCCCACCCTTGAAGTGTTTTCTAGATCTGTTTACCAGGTTTCCTGGGACTTTGGTTATTGGTCCTCTTACTGGTTCATTTTTCACTCTGGATTTTGGTGCTCCTACTGCTTTAGTACCAACTGGTTAGTTTAGTGTCTGTGCAGAGGGTATAGCCCATCTCGGTGGATCCAACACTTTCTTTCTAGTGGCAGCATATAGTGGGCATATACCCATGGTGCTGTGTCCTCCAATGCATCCAACAAGAAAAGGATTTTACGGTAAGTACAAAAATCCAGTTTTAAAGATCACCTGTGACCTCTCCTGAGTCCTGACAGGTCTGTTTTAGCAACTGCTTGCATTATCCATATAATAACAGATCTGGAGGATCTATTCTTATGATGGTATGTTGTGCATACTGTCAGGGCAAACTGCTAGTATTTTGTTCAGGGCTGTGGAGTCGGTGAGCCTAAGCGCCGACTCGGACTCCCGACTCCCAACTCCGACTTCCTCATACATGGAGCCTGTTTAAGTGATAACTTTAAACAAACTTTACATAAATCAATAGTACAGGTATGTCATGACAAAAAAAAAGGTTGTAATCTGTTTTACTAGATATCTTTATTCTGAACTTCCAAGATCTGGCTTTTCTCTGGGCACAGCTCACTAAGGGCCTGATGTATGAAAACTGTCTAGGTCTAAGACTTTCTTTGTTGCCCATGGCAACCAATCAGAGCATCCCTTTCATTTTTCCAGAGCACTATATGAAATGAAAGGGGAGCTCTGATTGGTTTCTATGGGCAACAAAGAAACTTATACACCTAGACAGTTTTCATACATAAGGCCTTGGTGTTTTACATCAGAGGAAAAGCAAACTAAAACAAAAGGAGAGAGAACATGCGCTGGACAATTGATTTATGCACAGATTATTAAAAGTTTAGATATACTAAGAAGTACTTTCCTTAAAGGGGTTTTCTCAACACATTGCTCCACTGGCTGACAGGCAGTCTGTACTCGCTCTGTCTCCTCAGGCTGTGTGGGGGGGGGGTGTCTCCAGCAGTTATTAGCATATATTAACTCTGACAGAGCAGGAGATTGTGATCTCTAACACAATTACAGGAACAGCTATGCTTCTCAGTCCTCAAAACACTTCTACCTTCTGCTTACTGCAGGTAATCGCTAATAGCTCAGTCTCATCATTCTTCACTGCTCTCAGCCAATCAGATAAGTCTTTCTGGTCTGCAGGTTACCATAGAGACCTGCTGAACTGCTTTACTTTAGTTCATGACTAAAGTAAAATCTACTGACCACTGTACTTAGAAAATGCCTTATTTTCAGGGCTGTGGAGTCGGAGTCAGTGTCCATTTTGGTAGAGTTGGAGTCGGTATAAAATGGACCGACTCCTAAAATATATAATTGTAATTGGTACGTTTAGTTTAATGCAGTATGTGCTGAATATATTTTCATAAGAATTTTGGAACATGATGAAACATCCTATAAATGTCTGTTCTATTCCTGATTTAAGAATCTAGGCTTTTAGTTGAGATGACTGTGTGCTGCCCTTTATGTAGATGCTCAGAAGTGAAACTCCTCTGCTATAGATCAGAGGAAAAAGGCACTGGGAAGGAATGGCTGCACTCATCTCAGACCTGCTAGAGAAAACAGGATTAA
This sequence comes from Rhinella marina, assembly GCA_900303285.1. Lineage (NCBI taxonomy): Eukaryota > Metazoa > Chordata > Amphibia > Anura > Bufonidae > Rhinella > Rhinella marina. The sequence goes on from ONZH01021401.1 coordinate 52,648, forward strand.
AGGGTTTTTCTCACTAGTTACAAAGATTAGCTTTCAACATAAAGGGACAGTAAAAAGACATTTTCTAAATACAGTGGTCAGTATATTTTAACTTGGTCATGAATTATAGACAGTTCAGCAGGTCTCTCACTGTACACAGGTTTCTATGGTAACCTGCAGACCAGAATGACTGTTATCTGATTGGCTGAGAGCAGTAGTGACCTCACCCCCACGGAATGATGGGACTGAACTCTGAGTGAGATTACCTGCAGTAAGCAAAATGTGTTGTGAGGACTGAGAAGGATGGCTTTACCTGTAATTGTGTTAGAGATCTCACAACCTCCTGCTCTGTCAGAGTAAGTTAATATATGCTAATAACTGCTGAATACCACACACACACACACACACACACACACACACACACACACACACACACACACCCTGAGGAGACAGTTTGAGTGCTAGTGAATCGGTGTGCTGAGAAAACCCCTTTAAGGCAAGTACTTCTTAGTATATCTAAACTTTCAATAAACTGTGCATAAATCACTTGTCCAGTGCATCTTCTCTCTGCTTTGTTTTAGTTTGCTTTTCCTGATGTAAAACACCTAGGGCTTTATGTATGAAAACTGTCTAGGTGTAGAAGTTTCTCTGTTGCCCATAGCAACCAATCAGAGCTCCCCTTTCATTTCATATAGTGCTCTGGAGAAGTGAAGGGGAAGTTCTGATTGGTTGTTATGGGCAACAAAGAAAGTCTTAGCCTTAGACAGTTTTCATATATCAGGCCCTTAGTGAGCTATACCCAGAGAAAAGCCTGATACTGAAAATTCAGAGTAAAGATATCAGTAAAACATAGATTACAAACATTTTTTTGTCATGACATGTCTGTACAATTGACTTATGCAAAGTTTGTTTAAAGTTATCACTTAAACATGTGCCATGTATGAGGGAGTTGGAGTCGGGGGGGGGGGGGGATTGAGGAGTTGGAGTCGGGGCTTTGGCTTACTGACTCCACAGCTCTGCTTCTTTTAACTGTCCCTTTATGCTGAAAGCTTTGTAGCTAGTGAGAAAACCTCTTTAATCCTGTTTTCTCCAGCAGATCTGAGTTGAGTGCAGCCATTCCTTCCCAGTGCCTTTTTCCTCTCATCTGTAGCAGAGGAGCTTCACTACTGAGCATCTACATAAAGGGCAGCACACAGTCATCTCAACTAAAAGAATAGATCCTTAGTTCAGGAATAGAACATACATTTATAGGACACTTCATCATGTTCCCAAATTCTTATGAAAATCTATTCAGCACATACTGCACTGAACTAAATGTACCAATTTATTATATATTGTCGGTCCATTTTATAGTGACTCCACCAAAATGGACACTGACTCCAAAGCCCTGATTTTGTTCATAAGCAGGAATAATAAAGGAACGTCACTGAATGATAAAAGTAGATGCTCCAGAATTAGTACATGGTAATACAAGTAGTTGCTAAAACAGACATGTTATGAGGTTAGGGTTCAGCCACACAGTCAGGTTTTTATTGCAATTTTGGAAGTCAAAACCAGGACTGAATTTAAAAAAAAAAAAAAAAAAAAAAAAAGTCGTTGTATATGTCCTTTATACGTCCTCTCATTTTATGATCCACTCCTGATTATGGCTTCCAAAACTGCATGCAGAAACCTGACCATGAGGCTGTGCTCTTACAGGTACTCTTTAAAGGGCATCTGTCAGAAGATTTGTACCTATGAACCTGACTGCGCCCTCTCCACTTTGACAGGGCCCAGCAGTGTAAATGTAATCTTGCCTGCCTGGTCCTGTCAAAGTGCAGAAGGTGCAGCAGTTGCAGAGAAAGCTGAGCCTCTAGGTGTAATGGTAACGCCCCCGTTCCTCCTAGAGGTTCATTTGCATATATTTAAACATTTTTCTAAGTAATGTGGACACATATGAACAATGCACCAACATAGATGTCTTCAGCTGAAAAGTGCACATACAACAGATCAGCCAGTATCATAGGTACAAACCTGCTGACAGATGCCCTTTAAGCAAAAATGTGTTTTTTAACTACATGTCTTTTTAAACCTCACCCATGCAGACGTGAGATGAGCACCACAGGAACACCCTCTCTCCATGTGTCCCATACACTAACTCCCTAATACAGAATGACATCTATTGGCATCATTTGCCTGTATGTCATTGTAATGGTACAGGAACTGTGAAAGTTCGGCTGTAACTAACTACCAGAGTCCTGCTGCAATGGTTGGGATCAGAGACGACTCATTTCAGCTGTTTTAACTCCTTAGATACCACTGTCAATGGCATCCACAGCATCAAAGTAGTCTGACAGTGACTGACACCAGTGCAGTGGAAGCTGGAGGCCTAACAATGGCTTTGATCTGGCTCAGTTGATTTTAGAGGCTTGGCTAGTTTATCGTAGATTATAGGGAAAAATGATGGATAGCACATGCCATTCATTGGTCTATTGCTTCTAGGAATCATTTACGCTAGGCACTTTGTAGATGTTTTGATTATAATACATAGGCCCACTCACCACGGCAAGATGGCCTCTATTGGGTGGGTACCTACTGTAATTTAGCAGAGCGCCACATGGCAATTGCTGCCACTACAGCAACTGCAGACAGCAAGGCCCAGCTCAACAACACCCCTGCTGTTAGGCTAAGCCCCCTTGGCACTGGGCCCCACCAACCCTTAGGTACTGCATTGACAGCCAGCATACAACACTGCCCCATGTGAACTAGGGCCTGCTCTTAGGAGACCACCTGATATGGTAAGTAGGCTTATGTATTCATACGGTGAAGTGCCTCATTTACATGTTTAAAAATTATGCATACACTTTGTGTATGATACATAAAATTACACTTATAGCAATTATTAATGGTGCTGATACACTTTCATGGTGAATTCTGCTGGGGTATCCTGGTGGTGTGCTGCGGCTGCCACCCATAAACGGTTCTCACTGTACTCGTCATGCATTGCTTCCCATCCATGGCTGAATGCGCACTTCTGTCATCATTTAGTATCCAGGGAAGGAAGGCGTTTTCATTTCGTGTAACGATCGCTGCTGGTTTCAGCCAATCTGATAAATAGTAATCTATGGGGCTGTGAGTTCCAGCTTAACCTAAGGCCTACTGTCCTTGCTGTACAGGACACCCACGGTCGGGCGGGAACTCGCTGTTCAGTGAGTTTGGATTAGATAAACCTTTGGTAAGTCCTGGAAATGGGGCCATGAAATGGACAGATTTTTCTGGACCACAAATACCTTTGTGAAATTGGCCTTCAGAGCTGAACCCGGACATATCCCCTTCACCCTGACAGCCTCTCCCTTGTCCTGCACTATATCACGCAGGACAAGGGCTGTTTTGTTTATATTTTTACACTGCTAGGCGGAGTCTTCGACCTAGCAGTGTTCCTGGTGACGTCACCAGCATTAATGGGAAAGCTTGAGCGCTCCCCTAGGCTGTTTCACAGGCTAGGGCAGCGCTAGAGCCTGTAGATTAGTGCCAGTGATGTCACCAGGCTCATTGCTAGGTCAAAGCCTCCGCCTGGCATTCCCATACAGAGTACATCACCGGATCTGCTGAAAAAGCCCTTGCACTACACAATTCAATGCAGGGCAAGGGAGAGCATCAGAGCATGAAATGCTTCATTCAGAGGGGCTGCCTGGGTGAAGAAGAGGATATGTCCGGGGTTAAGCTCTGATTTTCATTATAAAGTGTGCTCATTGATAAATGTTTTAATATCTCTGCTAGGTATAGAATGTCAAGCTAACCAAGCATCAGCCACTTCAGAGGAGTGCACTGTCGCATGGGGAGTGTGCAATGTAAGTATTTCAATTTCTGAACAGTCTACTGCCTAAATTGCACTTCTTGTCTGATGTTTTAGGCTATGGTGATATTTCAGTGATGCTGCACTACGACATGACACTTGCAAAAATTCCATCTAAGTTGGGGGTTTCATTTCGACTGCTGGATGGCAGTAGCAGCATGTCACATTGCAACACCATGGAGACCAATACATTACATGAAATGTTGCGTGACTTTCTTGTTGCACAACATATATCACTGTGTAGCAGGGGTTGTCTGGAATTTTGATATTTATGGCCTATCCACAGGATAGGTGATCAATATTTGATTGAGGGTCAGTTTTCTGGCACCCTGCCAATTAGCTGTTGAAAGAGGCTGCTGTGTTTCGGTGAGAGCTGCAGCCTCTTCCTGGGCCAGTGATGTCATGTTCATCGGTCACATGACCTGGGTGCAGCTCAGTCCTATCCAAGTGAATGAGCTTGGGTTGGAATACCAAGCACAGCCACTATACAATGTATGCCGCCATATCAGATGATATCTAGATACATTCACTGTTAGAATATACTTCTACATAAATAGTAGCGGTCTTGGTCCCAGTTCACATACCACATGCAGAGCTCACACACGTGTGTTTCATTCCATATGCTCTTTTTGTTGCTGTCCCTTTATTTCTTTAGCATCCTATTAAATATTTCACTATATTTCAATATTCTAGTATTCATTCAGAAAGTGAGTCCAAACTGATATATATAATTTATTTGTTTTGAGTGACGTCACTCCCACAATTCTGAATTATACTTCGTTATACGTTATTTACTGGCAGAGTAGTCGTATATTTAGTTAATTCCCTATATCAGGTCCTCTTCTTAGAGTCCCAGTATAGCTTATGTTAGTATGATTAGTCTTTCTCAATTCTCAAAATATGGCCATGTTAAGATAACTTAATTTCATTTGGCTCTTGAGACAAAACGATCTCTTACCAGTGTGTCCGTTTGATTTTTTTTTTTTTTTTTTTTCACCCTTCTGGGCCGGTGTATCTTACCCCGGCTGTGCTGAAGACCTCCGCTTGCCTCGTCTTACTTAGCCGCGGCTGTCCGCGCCTGAGCTGTAGGGCTTTGCACACGCCGGTCGTCCGGAGGGGTCTATTTAGTTATTACCCGATGGCACACTTTAATCTCCTTTGTTGGACACGTTCGGATGCTGTAGATTGAGTAATATCCTGCATAAATTCGCTAGATGCGTTTCGGAAACTTCAGTTCCTTCCTCAGTAGCTTTGACAAACCTATTATGGATCTGGACCATCTTTTATGCACCTGGGATATTGAACACCTATAAATCCTGGACTGCAGTCCATAAAACCACAATCTACTTGTATCATTATACATACATAAATTTTACTTGATAAATTACATAAGAATATTAAAAACAAAACAAAAAAACACTACATCCAAAGCTGTATAGAAATCTTGTCTCTTGATATACATTCATCATTTTCTGGTAGTAGGGGAACGGAGGGGGGGGACGCAGGGAATGTCGAGGCGCTGATACACAGCCTGGTCTCGACATGCTGTGCGAAGCCACCCACTGTTCCTGTTTAAAGAAATCCAAACACCTCTAGTTGTGAATTGAGGCCGTGCGAGACTAAGGACCCAAATTCAAAAATGTTCCTTGAGTCACATCTGGATATTATTATTATTTATTATTATTTATTATTATTATTATTATTATTATTTATTATTATCCTCTGGATAGATCATCAGCCCCTGATTGGCGGCGGTCCGACACCTGGGACCCCCGCCGATCAGCTGTTTGAGAAGGCAGCGGCGCTGCAGGAGCGCCGTGGCCTTCTCTGTTTACTGCAGGCCAGTGACGTCACGACTAGTATCACTGGCCTGTGCGGGGCTAAGCTCTGTTCACTTGAATAGCCTAAATTGGCTCTGATTCTGCAGTTTACAGAAATACCCCATATGTGGAGGTAAACGTCTCTATGGGTTTGTGGCAGTGGTCAGAAGGAAAGGAGCGCCATACGGATTTTGGAGGCAGATTTTGCTAGAATGGTTTTTAGGCACCATTTTGTAATTGAGAGACCCTGATGTACCCCTACAGTGAAAACCCTCAAAAAGTGACCCCATTTTGGAAACTACACCCTTCAAAGAATATATTAAGGGGGTACTGGCCACTTTGACCCCCTAAGCGTCTTATGGAATTTGGAAACACTTGGCTGTGAAAATGAAAAGTTTCATTTCTTCCAATAAAATGTTGCTTTAGCCCCAAATTTTTCATTTTTACAAGGGGTAACAGGAGAAAAGCACCCCATAATTTGTTCCCCGTTATCTCCTGAATATGGCAACACCCCATATGTGGTGGTAAACTGCTGTGGGGGCACATGGCAGGACTCAGAACAGAACGAGCGCCATATGGATTTTGCAGCACAGATTTTGATGGATTGGTTTGCGGGAGCCATTGATTTTTATTTTTTTGAGTTATTGTCTTATGTGGGGGCTCAGTTTTTGCGGGACGAGGGGACGTTTTTATTGGTACCATTTTGGGGTACATAAGACTTTTTGATCGCCTGCTATTACACTTTTTGTGAGGCAAGGTGAAAAAAAAGTGGCTTCCACTTCCAGCCTTACTGCCTGTGAGATCCAGGGGGCTGGATCTCACAGGCTACCGTAGATAGCAGCCGGATGCCTAAGGAAGAAGGCATCATTCCGTTCTAAAGTATCTATTTGAGATCCTATTTGGAGAATTTCACCTTCTAATTCTTGTACCAATTGTTCCCTTCCCTGGATCACTAGATTAACTAATGCTGAAGACTGTAATTTAAAAAAACATTCCCACTGTGCATTAAACTCCTCACTACATAAATCTGAGGCTGGTGTCTTATATAAAGTTAAACCTTTCGGTGTCAGACCTGCCTTTAAGTAATGGGATAATTATTTTATTTCCCATTGTTGGCGTAATTGTTTACCTAAAATGTTTTCCAATTCTCTGAATGTATTTTCCATCGTTATGAGTTACTGTTATTATCTTTTATCTCTATTGGATTATTTGGAAATTGGAACTTATTAATTCTTTTTTTGTTTCTTCTTAATATATTGCCACAAATCCATCCTCTTATATAGAGACTACGAATACTTCTTAAAACAAAACAATATAATGAAACACAATAATTAAAATAACACTTTACGATACCGGGAACAATTACCTATTGGTAGATATAAATTCCAATGCAATGAAATGCTCAGGCCACTTTCACACTTGCGTTTGCAGGATCCGTTTGTGAGATCCGTCACAGGCTCTCATACGGTCCAAAACTGATCCGTTTTGTCCTAATGCATACTGAATGGAAAAGGATCCGTTCAGAATGCATCAGTTTTGCTTCAGTTCAGTCTCCATTCCGTTTTGGTGGCGGACACTAAAACGTTGCCTGCTGCGTTTTGGTGTCTGCATGAAGAAACTGATGCAAACGTATCCGTCATGACTCACAATGTAAGTCAGTCAATGGGCACGGATCCGTTTTCTCAGACACAATAGAAAACTGATCCGTCCCCCATTGACTTTCAATGGAGTTCATGATGGATCAGTTTGGCTATTTAAAAGATAATACAACCGGATCCGTTCAGAACGGATGCAGACAGTTGTATTATGACGGAAGTGTTTTTGCTGATCCATGACGGATCCAGCAAAAACGCTGGTGTGAAAGTAGCCTCACCGATATCCACCCAAGTTCGAGACAGACCTGCTTTCTACCAACTAGCACGGAACTTACCGTATTTTTTGCTTTATAAGACGCACTTTCTCCCCCATTATGGAAGCGCTCACTGGTAAGTTTTAGCTGCGGCACCCCCATCAGACCTCAGATCAGCCCACCCAGCCCCATAACAATAAAATAAAAACCTCTTACCTGTCCTGCTCCGCTCCGGGTGCGGCGCTCCTCTGGCTTCCCGGGCCGGTGCTGCACTGTCCTGACTGCGTACAGCGTCAGGACGTAGTGCGTGCACTATGACCTGATGCTGCACGCAGTCAGGTGACAGTGCAGCGCCGGCCTTAGAAGACAGAGGAGCGCCGGAGCAGAGCCGCGGCGCAGGACAGGTAAGAGGTTTTTATTTTATTGTTATGGGGCTGGGTGGGCTGATCTGAGGTCTGATGAAGAAAAATATTTTTTTCTCATTTTCCTACTCTAAAATCTGGGGTATGTCTTATCTTCGGGTGCGTCTTATAAAGCGAAAAATGCGGTAATCAATATATGGTTAAATAGTGGTCTGTCTGCAACAACCAATACCTTTTATGTGTTCCATGAGAATTGATGGAAATTTGGAATTAAATTTCTAATTTTCACTTTTTTTAGCAGATTTTAAATTTTAATCTATTTTCCATGAAACACATCAAGGGTTAACAGCAAAACAAAACTCAAAATCTATTACCCCGATTCTGGAGTTTACAGAAACAACCCAAGTGTGCACAAAAACTAATGTACTGGCGCACAGCAGGCTTCAGAATGGAAAGAGCACCATATGGCTTTTGGAGAGCTGAATTAGCTGGAATAATAATTGGGAGCTATGTCACACCTGAAGACCCCCTGAGCTGGCCCTACAGTAGAAACCCCCCAAAAGTGACCCCATTTTGGAAAGAGCACCCCTCAAGGAATCTTTCAAGGTGTGTGGTGAGCACTTTGAGCTCAAAGGTGTTTCCTAGAATTAGGATTCACACGGAAGTGAAAATGAAAAATTGCAATTTTTTTTTGACAAAAGTTGCTTTACACCCACATTTTTCACTTTCCCAATGGGTAACGGGACAAAATGCACCCCACATTTTGATCACCATTACCCTCCGAATACAGCAACACCCCATATGTGCTCGTAGCCCAATGTACTGGCGCACAGCAGGCTTCTAGAGGCAAACGGCAAAATATGGATTTTGCAGGCTAGAATTAAGACATGTTGTTTTTTTTTTTTTTTTTTTATTGCCATGTCAATTTAAAATTTTCCTGAGGTCCCCAGAAATTAAAAACCCCAAGAAGTGACCCGATTTTGGAAAAAGCACCCCCGTGCAAACATTTTAAGTGGTAGAAAGGGTACTTTTTTTTGCAAACTGGTGTCTCACAGTAGTCAGAAACACTTGTAAAAGCATTTCAAAGCACACATTTGTGAAAATAAAAAATTACTAGCAGAGCCTAATTTTTCCCATTCACAAGGGGTTAAAGGAGAAAATGCACCCCATTATGCGTTCCCCATTTTCTCCCCATAATAGCAACACCCCATATGTGCTTGTAGCCTGCTGTATGGGTGCACAGCAGGTCTCCAGAGGCAAACTGCAAAATATGTATTTTGCAGGCCAGAATTAAGACATGGTTTTTTAATTGCCATGTCGCGTTTAAAAATTTCCTGAGGTCCCCAGCAACTAAAAACCCCAAGAAGTGACCTAATTTTGGTAAGAGCAACCCCCCCTATACGAACATTTTAAGTGGTAGAAGGAGTACTTTTTAGCAAACTGGTGTCTCACAGAAATGAATATGTAGTGATGGCGAAAAGTGGATATGTAAGCTATTCGGAATGTATCTGAGGTAGAAAGTGAAAAAATTTCAGGGTACAACAAGGATGAAACTAATCCATGGATGAGTGGTAGATTCTGAAACAATCCTTGATGCACAGGCCAGGTTTTTTAGGGCAGGTTTCGCAGTGGTATATAGTGTCCTTCCTAATCCCACTTTTTGAACACACCCTGCATCGTTTTTGGGTCCTTCCCTTCCTCGCTGTTTGGGGGGACTTCACCAGGGAAATGTTGTCCTGGTACAACTCGGGCACCATAACTTGCAGAAGTACTGGGGGCCTCTTCTGCTTGGTTGGGGAAAAATTAGGGCCTTGATGACTACTTCTTGAACGTTCCTGTGTGTCCTGCAGATTTATATAGCACGTACGCATTGTACGTTGCCGTCTGTACAAGGTGTACGGCTAGTTTTTTGTACCACACTTTTGTTTTTCGTGTGGCACTGTAGGGCGTCAGAACTTGATCTGAAATATCAACTCCTCCCATGTCCCTGTTGTAGGCCAGGATGCAGTCCGGTTTGAGGACAGTCGTAGTGGTACCACATACTGCGGCAGGGGAGCTGGTGTTGGGGTGAATGCTGGTCAGTACAAGGACGTCCCTCTTGTCCTTTTACTTAACCACCATCGTGTTTTCATGGAGGAGAGCCCTACTTTCACCCTTTCACAGTGGTTGCCCTACCAGGTATCTAGGGAGGCCTCTATGATTTTTGCGTATTGTGCCGCAAGCCACAGTACGCCTGGCACTTAGGGACATGAAGAGGGGTAAGCTGGTATAATAGTTATCCACATAGAGGTGGTAACCCTTATCCAGCAGTGGGTGCAGCAACTCCCACACTAGTTTCCCACTAACTCCTAGTCCACGGGGGCATTCTGGGGGTTCAATCCAGGTGTCCCTCCATTCATAGACCCAAAACCTATAGGTGTACCCGGACCTACTCTCGCAGAGCTTGTACATTTTTATGCCATACCTTGCCCGCTTGCTGGGCAGGAACTGGCGCAATTTTACCCTCCCCTTGAAATGCACCAGGGACTCATCTATACAGATGTTTTCTTCTGGAGTGTACACTTCAGAAAACTTGGTGCCGAAGTGGTCAAGGATGGGTCTAATTTTGAAAAGCCGATCAAATGTCGGGTCACTTTGGGGAGGACACTGTGCATTATCATTATAATGCAAAAATTTCAGTGACTCCGGGCCATGGTGGCACTGAATATTGGAGTGTGATACAAGACATCCGCACTCCAATACTGTCTCATTTCTGTTTTTTTAATAAGCCCCATGTGCAGCACAAGCCCCCAGAAGAGTTTTATTTCTGCTGCTGTTATTGGGGTCCAACCAAGGGGTCTTGCGAATTGTGATGTGGGGTTCTGGGTAATGAACTGCTGGACGTATAAATTTGTTTGGGCCACAATTAAATTTACTAAATGATCACTGAAAAAGATTTTGAAAAAATCTATTTCTGAAGTCCTTGCAGTCAATTTGAATTCCAGTTTCCCACAAACTCTGGAATTTGGGGCTGAAAATTCTCAGGGGGTGGGGTCCATGTGGGGTCACTCTGGGGGGGCTGCCTTAGCTGTCGTTCTGGGGCGCCTCCTAGAGGGTCCTTCATCAGCGGATGATGATGAGGGGGTAGAGGAAAGTGGCATCTTCTCCTTCAGTGGCCGACTTGGTATCGGAGGCAAGGATGGCGTATGCCTCTTCTGCCGAGTACACTCGTTAGGATGATTGGGACATTTTTATTTTATTGGGGTGTGATGGGTGAAACGTGTAAAACTTTATTTAGTGTGAGGGGTGTGTTTGTAGTGTTTTTTACGGTTTTGAAATAGAATTTAAAAAAAAAAAAACGGGGTGGGGAATAAAAAAAGGTAAAAAAAAAATTTTACTGCAAAAAAAAAGTGCAGTGCAAAATGTGCAGATGCGATCACAAATGGACACTACTGATCGGTGCTCAGTGATTGCAAAAATGCAGATGATGCGTTAGTGTCAGTTTAGGAATTTGTACGAACTGAAATCTAACTACCACTACCTGCGGTTCTTTTTTTCATACAAGAAAAAAAAATGTGCAGATGCTACTGATATAGCACGCACACAGATCGTGTGTGCGTGCAGAAACTGTAGTGTAAAAATTCACTACAGTCCTCTGCAAAATGCACGTACGCAGATACAGTGCGTTTGTGCAAAAGCCTAAACTAACACTAAAATTATATATATATATATTGAGAGAAGGTTGAGAAAGCTTGAGAAAGGCTCATGGAGCCGAAACGTTGCATCCCACATGGGTAAATAAACGCTTGTTCACACTAACTTTTTGGAGAGTGCTGCCTTTTTCATGGCTAAGTTTGGAGCCTTGTCGGGCTGATGGCTTGCACCTCCTCCTTGCTTTTTTATTGTGCTGCCGTATTTTTTCATTGTGTATATGTATGTATTATGTATATATATATATATATATATATATATATATATATATATATATTTTCTCACTAGCTGGAGTAACAAAAAATGTGCTAATGCAGCACGCACACAGAATGTGTGTGCGTGCAAAAACTGTAGTAAAAAACAGTGACAAAAAAAAGAAAAACTGGCAAAAAAGAGGAAGAATAAAAAAAAAAGGACAAAGAATGATCCCCAGGTGCTGATCAGGCAGGTATGCACTGAAAAGCACTGGGAGGTCACAGCTTGCACGCAGAAAAAACGGTGCGGAGCTGAAAAATTGTTAAAAAAACAAAACAAGAAGCCAAAAAACGCACTAACCAAGTGGCGTCCGTAAAAAAAAGGACGGGGGGGATGGGACAGGGACGGGGGTTGGTTTAGGGATCTGTAACTGCTTTTTCTTTTCAACATCAAAAAGGCAGATAGCAGTGGTGGTGCACCACAAGTCCCAGCAAGTCAACAGCAGCACAGAAAAGGACAGTACCTCTCTGCATGCAGTCACCAGCTAGAATGGCTGCATGCAGGAAGGTTCTTCTCCTTCCTGTGCAGCTGTAGCGCTGCCATTGGCTGTAGCGTTTCTCCAGCCAATGGCAGCGCTGGCAGGGGACCCAAAACACAGGAGTCCCCTGCCTGACCTCAGGAACGACAGGTGCTGACCAAGTCAGCACCTGTCACCTTTCGATGACCCCGGTCCCCCCTGCAGCTCCGGTTACTTCCGGGAGCTGCGATGGACCGGTCTATGGAAACCGGCCAATCGCAGCCACCGGAGATGCAAGGGGACAGAAATACCGCACCCTGCCCTTACGTAAGATGGCTGCCTGCAGGGCCATCATACCCCGGTTCCCCACCGCGCCGTAGCTCTACGGTGTTGGTCGGCAAGTCCCTTCCCGCAGCACCGTACATGTACGGCACTGGTCGGGAAGGGGTTAAACAGGCAGTTAACGTTGTTCTATTGTCAATTAGTGCATGTTATGCCCCCCACGTTGGGTCATGTATATAGATGGTTACTACAGCAGAATACTAATGAAAATCTTCTGTTTTCTTTTAGCATGCATTCCATTTCCATTGCATCTCTCGCTGGTTAAAAACTCGGCAGGTCTGTCCACTTGATAACAGAGAATGGGAATTTCAAAAGTAAGTGAAACTGTATGTACAGTACCAGTCAAAAGTTTGTCCATGGTTTTTCTTGGTGGCTTTGTATTCCTACATTGTAGGTTCATATTTAAGACATGAAAACAATGAAGGAACGTATATGGAATTAAGTAGTAAACAGTGTTAAATGGTCATGAACTTTTCACTCAACTGTGCGTAAATAAATGCATAAACCCCTGTATCCTAAGAGAATTAAGTAATGTCATAGCCAGACTCTTATTTCTGATATCTAAGGACTCTATACTGACAGGGAGTATTCCACAGGATTGGCGCATAGCAAATGTGGTGCCAATATTCAAAAAGGGTCCAAAAACAGAGCCCGGGAACTATAGGCCGGTAAGTTTAACATCTGTCGTGGGTAAACTGTTTGAAGGTTTTCTAAGAAATGCTATCTTGGAGTACTTCATTGAAAATAAGCAAATGACTCCATATCAGCATGGCTTCATGAGGGATCAGTCGTGTCAAACCAATTTAATCAGTTTCTATGAGGAGGTAAGTTCCAGACTTGACCGCGGTGAATCAATGGATGTCGTATATCTGGACTTCTCCAAAGCATTTGACACGGTACCGCAGGTTAGTACCAAAGTTTAGTATATAAAATGAGAATGCTCGGCATGGGAGCAAATGTCTGTATGTGGGTAAGTAACTGGCTCAGTGATAGAAACAGAGGGTGGTTATTAACGGTACATACTCAGATTAGGTCACTGTCACTAGTGGGGTACCACAGGGGTCAGTATTGGGCCCTGTTCTCCAATATATTAATGATCTTGTAGGAGGTTTGCACAATAAAATATCATTTTTGCAGATGACACTAAACTGTGTAAAGTAATTAACACAGAAGAGGAGAGTACCCTGCTCCAGATGAATCTGGATAGATGGGAGGGTTGGGCAGAGAAGTGGCAGATGAGGTTTAACACTGACAGATGTAGGGTTATGCACATAGGAAGGAATAATGCAAGTCACCAGTACATGCTAAATGGTAAAACACTGGTTAACAATCAGTGGCGTAGCTACAACTGACTGGGCCCCACAGCAAATTTTTGTACGGGCCCCCCCCCCCATGACCCTCCTGGCATCGCATTTGTGCATATGTCACAGTGGGTTCACATCACGTTTTTTTTTTTTTTTATCTATATCATACCATATACAAATACGTAGCAAACCACGTTTTTGTATCCCGCAGAGTCCAGTAAAAAATGCATACTTTAACATGTATGTTTTTTTTTTTTAACTGTATGGTGAACGGATGCCACTGTACTGTCTGAGCCATCTGTTAATGTATAAATTAAACTGATGGCAAAAATGTGATGTGAACCCAGCCTTAGTGCCAGAATAAGCACCAGTACACAGTGGAGAATTGGGACAGAGGGAAAGCCGCCATGTTCTGACACTGCCCGGTTCTGGTGGTCAGGGGTGAGGACTGCGTTACCCACTGATCATTTATCTATTGGGAAATACATATAGACTAGATAACACCTCCATACAGTGACCGAAAGGGTATAACAGGGCACAGTACAGGGAATGGTAAGAGGGCACAATGCAGGGTATAAGTACGGGGTGGGGGGCACAGTTACATGACCCTGTGACGTTAGAAGGTCCTTATGGTGCATGCGTTTAGACACCACCATAATGAGAGGCAGAGGTGTGAGACAGGGGCCAGGGGCCTTGGATGGACAGGAGGGGTGGACACAGCAAGTAGGTGGAAGGGGCTCTGAGGGGGATTCGTACAAGAAGTAGGAGGCAAGAGGTCTGTGCAGGGCAGCAAAAGGAGAAAGGAGGGTGGAACAGGAGCTCTCCATACATGATGGAGGACAGGAAGGGGGGGGAGCAGGAGTCATGGAGGCAAACTGCTTCATGAGGAGGTAAAGCAACTAAACAGCATGAAGCTGCTGGTTTACAGCATCCAGCAGCAGTTGGAAAAGTTTCCTGACCCACAGAGAAGAGACAGTCACAGTGCAGACTCGCTTACAGACTGCATGCGTCTCTTCACACTGCTGCTCTGCTGGGATCTCTCTCCTTCTCAGGCAGCACGTCCATTTGCATATAGGTAGTGATGAGCGAACTTCTGTCTTCAAATTCGCCATACAAGGTTCGGGTTATCTAAGAATTCCGTTATGGATTCCGCTACCAAGAACCATACATTATAGTCCGTCATAACGGAATCCTTAACAAAATTCTTAGATAACCCAAACCTTGTACGCCAAACTTGAAAACAGAAGTTTGCTCAGCATTACCTATGTGCTAAATATCATCGCTCCCCTCCCTTCAGCCCCTCCAACATAAAGTCCCATGTACATATCACTATCTACAGACTATTCCAATGTACAGTCCCATGTAAATTACAGTACATCACCCTCTAAATACAGCCTCCTCAGGTTGAGGTAAAAAGTGAATTGCTATATGGATTCTGTTACCATGGACCATAACGCAATTCTGAGGAGGAATGCATAACGGAATGCCTTTGGAGACATTCTGTTATTTATTCCGTCATAAAAGAAGCCTATAGCCTGCATAACATCCGTCCGGTCTCCATTATGCTGGAGCTCTGTCCCCCGGAATACACCACATGGCCCCCCCCCCCCCCCTCACAGATTTACACCCCATAAAGCCCCCCTCAGATCTGCCCAATGTCCCCAGAATACGCCACATGCCCCCTCACATATTTATACCCCATATAGCCCCCCATGGCCCCCAGAATACACCCATATCTGTACTATAAACCCCTGTAATTGCCCCAGACTCCACTCCACTTGAACCCCACTGCCCCTGAGTACTCCACCTGCCCCCTCATATACAGTATGAGTTTAATTTGCTGCCCCTTACCTAATCCCCATGAAGCTCTGTGTCCTCCAGGAAGGCAGCCCCTCCTCCTTCAACAAGCTCCTGCAGTCGGGATTGGTCATGTGACCATGAAGAAGCATGTGACCAGTGACGTCACAGACCTCCTTCAAGCAACTCCATTCTAGCCACTACGGAGGACAAACCAAGTCCTCCACAGCCTCAGCCAGCTCCCCCCCCACCCCCCCGCCCATGGAGGTTAGTACAAAGTGGGGGAAGGAGGCAGAGGTGGGTGGGTGTATGTGTTGTCACTCCCTTGCTCCAGTCTGATGCTGCAGCTCTGCTACTGCTCCCGGGCCCCTTCTGCCCTCGGGCCCCGAAGCAGTGGCTTCCCCTGCTTCCCCTATTGCTACGCCCCTGGTAACAATGACATGGAAAGGGACTTGTGGAGAGAAGAGGATCTGCTTCGGCGCAAAAAACACTGGTGGAGTCGTCCCAATTCTTAAATAGACAATCTTCTTTTTATTGACAGGAGGTGCACAGACCTAAAAACGATGCGTTTCGGGGAAACACAGGTCCCCTTCTTCAGGTTATAATAAATACAACTATAGTAATACAGATATGGGTTAAATAAAGACCTGATTCTCACAATCCCTTTTAAACCGTTAATGCTAGATGTACATGGGAATAACGAGGTAGATGAGACAAGTGACATAAAGCGGTTCAATATGAGTGAAGGAGTAAACAAACAGTTGTAACAGTAAATTATTGGAGCAATTATTCATAAGAATTATAGATGAGTGTTTTATTGTCCTCTAATTGATGTCCAGTCCATGAATGCGATGAACCCAAGAAGTCTGAGGGCTTTGCCTCTTTTAATAGCTACATGCATTCACCATGTAATAACTATTCTGGAGCATCTATTCTTATGGCTCTATGTTGAAGTTTCTATTTAATATCAATACTGTAATGGCTGCAAAAGTGTTTAGGTACAGGCAAATCTTTCCTTCTTTTATTGTGTGGCGATGAGTTCATTCTTCTGAAGTTTTTGACCAGTTTCACCAACATGAAGACACTCATTAGGATGTTTAGTATTTCCAATCAAATAGAACACATTTGTGCAGGTGAATGTACCTGGGATCTTGTAGTTCTGATCTCTATTGGTGACCTGCACCTTGTCAGTGGTCCTGTATGGGCAGGTTTCACATTTGGTCTGTTTGCAGGGGAATGTTCCTGTTGTTGGAGCATACTGTGAGCTTCTGACAATTATGTTTTTTCCAGGCACCTCCACAGCGGCACGGATACATAGGAGATACCCTGCCTCCCATAGGGACAGGGAAACATGTGGAGATCAATAAATAGTCCCCTCCCCATACCTGCTCCAGTGTTTTCCTGTCCCTCTGGGATGAAGTGGAGATCTCAGGTGTTCCGGCCGGGACATCTGTGGAAGCGCCCTCTATAGCCTGATGTTGGGCAGAGGCCAGGGTCGCGGGGCTTCAGTGCGGCTCCTCCTGGCCTTAGAAGTAAGCCCTCCGGTGGAGGCTTTCCCGCGTGTCGTTCGCGCAAAAAAAGACCCGGGGTCATGTGGTCACATGGGGCGGGATCTCGGGTATCGCGAGATCTTGCCCAGTTCCGGCTCCTTCCCCGTAGGCAACGAGCGTTTAAAAGGAGATCGAATATCTCCTATGGCTGTCCGATAAGACGGCGTTCTTTTCCTATAGCGGTTGCAGCGTGGAGGAAGGCACCATGTCGCGGGAAGAGCGGAAGCAGGACCCAGAAAAGAACCACAGCCCGGTAACTCTCCTCCCCTGGGACAATATTCATGTATATTCTGTTGGCATGAGGTGGTCTGTATTTTTCATGCACTAATGGTGCTGGGCTTCCCTCCAAATTTTAAGGGAGGAGAGTTTTTTTTTTTTTCACTAAATCCAATACTGCGTTCTCAGGTCAGAGAAGCGCAGAAAACAGAGTTCACAGAGAGTGAGAAAGTGTTCATCTGTAAAAAGACCCTGCCTTCTGGTAATAAGAAGCCATTATGTGCCAAATGTCTGGATAAAATTGTCAGAGTAAGTGCTGGGGGTTATGTTAAGGTACACCAATTCACCTTTTACAAACCCCTATTTTTATAACTCATATGTTTTTAGGGAATCGCCTTCACTGTTGGAAAACATAAGGTTGATCATAAAAGATGACGTCTCCAGTGCAGTAGACTCCAAGATGGCGTCATTACCTAATAGACCCTCTACATCCTTTGAAGCCATTTCGGAGCTTTCTGAGAGAGACCCCCCCAAGAGGAGGAAAGGGACGAAGGGGAGATTGTTTCAGTCTTGGACTCGGACTCCTCGGGGGACGACTCGGGCAAACCTCTTCGTTCTATTGAAGAAACAGATGCCCTGTTAAAGACTATAAGGGCGACTATGAACATTGAGGACTCTAAACATTCAAAATCCATAGAGGATGTGATGTTTAAGGGTCTTGGGGAAAAAACGGAAGAGAGTCTTTCCCTTACACTCTAATATTTCAAAGCTTATTAACAAGGAGTGGGCTGACCCAGAAAAAAAGGCAGGGGTATCAAGAATATTCAAGCGAAAATATCCTTTTTCGGAGGAAGATTCCAGTTTCTGAGATCATTGTCCGAAGGTAGATGCACCGGTTGCAAAAATAACAAAAAAGTCAGCTCTCCCCTTTGAAGACGTGGGTCTTCTAAAAGACCCGATGGATAAAAAAAGTGAGGCACTGTTAAAAAGATTGTGGGAGGCTTCTACAGCAATTTTTAGGCCCAGTATAGCGACGACATATACAGCAAGGTCCATGTCCCTATGGTTGAACCATTTAGAGGAGCACTTGGTAGGGGGCACTGCCCCCGTGTTAAAACAGGCAGCTAACTTTATGGCCGATGCCTCTGCAGACACTGTAAAGTTAGTGGCTAGATCAGCGGCTCTATCTAATGCATCCAGGAGAGCCGTCTGGTTGAGATCATGGAGTGGAGATGCGGCCTCAAAAAATAAACTATGCGGTATCCCTTGTGAGGGAAACAGGCTTTTCGGGTCGGTCTTAGACGACATACTTGAAAAAGCCACTGATAGGAAAAAAGGCTTTCCGGTTGAAACAAAAACCTTTTTTCAAAGGAGGAAGTTTTGATTCCGCAAAAAGTGGCAGGCAAAACCAGCAAAATAAATTTTTTTCAGGGAGATGGCAGTCAGGAATCTGTAGAGAGAGAGGGTTCCTCTTTAACCCAGGGAACTCCTCCCAGAAACCAGGTTCACAATGACGCCAAAGGTCCAGTAGGGGGAAGATTGTTAAATTTTCTTACACAGTGGCAAAAAATTTCTTCTTCGCCTTGGGTCCTAGAAGTTATTTCCTCAGGGTTAAAGCTGGAATTTGTTTCTCCCCCTCTGGAGGTGTTTTGTGTAACAAAAAAATAAAAAAGAATCAGATGGCTATGTTGTACCAGTTGAAGATTCTCGGCCAAAAAGGGGCCATTGTGCCCGTTTCCCCTCAGGGTCAAAGAGAGGGGTTTTATTCAAGTATATTCCTGATATAAAAAAACAAAACAAACGGGTCTCACCGAGTGATTATAAACTTGAAAAGTTTGAATCAGCACGTCTTGTACAAAAGATGGTCTCAGTAAAAACAGCAATAAGTCTTCTAGGAGAAAATTTTTATATGGCGTCATTAGATCTCGTAGACGCGTACTACCATATACCCATCTGCCCCACCCATCAAAAGTTCTTAACCCCTTCACCCCCGGAGCTTTTTTCGGTTCTGCATTTTCGTTTTGCGCTCCCTGCCTTCAAACAGCCATAACTCTTTTATTTTTCTGTTCACATAGCTGTATGAGGGCTTGTTTTTTGCGGGACAAGTTGTACTTTCCAACGCCACCATTTAATATTGCATACGGTGTAGTGGGAAGCGGGAAAAAAAATTCCAAACCGGGTGAAATTGCAAAGAAAACGCTATTCCGCTACAGTTCTACGGGTTTCTTATTTACAGCGTTCGATGTGCATTAAAACTGATCCGTTACTTTCATTCTACTGGTCAGTACGAATCCGGCAATACCTAATATGTATAGTTTTTCCTGCGTTTTCATAGTGATAAAATAATTAGAAAGTTGCCCTTTTTTTTTTTTTTTTTCCTTGTCAAATCTTGACCCCTATAACTTTTTGGTATTTATGTGTACAGAGCTGTATGGGGGCTCATTTTTTGCGGGACGATCTGAAGTTTTTATTGATACCATTCTGGGGTGTGTATGACTTTTTGATCACTTTTTATTTAATTTTTTTTAGAAAAAAAAGCGACAAAAAACGGCAAATCGCCATTTGGACGCTTTTTTCCGCCACACAATTCGCCGTATTGGAATTTTTTTTTTATATTTTAAAAGTACGGGCGTTTTCGGTCACGGTGATACCCATGATGTCTATATTTATTGTTATTTAGGTATTTATTTTTACTTATACGGAAAGGGGGGTGATTTGAACTTTTACATCTTTTTTATTTTTTATATATTTTTTAACATTTTTTTTTAATTTTTTTGTACTATTAGAAAGCTCAAATATGGGCTTATATATTGTGGCTTTTTTTTTTTTTCTTTATGAGCAATTCTGGGTTTTATAGACTCAGAAAGCCATGAATTGCTCATTTCTTATCCTGGCCTGCCATCTAGTGGCCAGAATAAGAATTGCAGTTTGAAAACTGTAATCCTCACCAGCGAGGATTACAGTTTTCATACGATGTACAGACACCCCGATTGGCCACACGGGGTGTCTGTACACCACCCGGAAGCGAACGCTTCCGGGTTTAGACGCAACTAGATGCCGTGATCACGTGTGATCACGGCATCTAGTCAACCCGGAAGACGCCGCCGATGGAGTAGGTAGCGGCAAGTCTCTGCTGTTAGAAACAGCAGAGACTTGCCGGCCATGACGCCCGCCGCACTCGCGAGCGGGCGCCATGTGCCCGCATCGCCCCAGCGCCGTACATGTACGGCGCTGGGGGTGAAGGGGTTAAGGTTTGCGGTCCAGATAGATCAGGAAACTCTACATTATAAATTTCAGGCCCTCCCCTTTGGCCTATCCTTTAAACCCCCCCCCCGGTGTTTTCACGAAAGCTATGTCAGAAGTGGTCGCACACCTACATCTTGAAGGAATCCTAATGATCCCTTATTTAGACTACTTCCTCCAGGCCACACAGTCAAAGGAAGTCCTAAACATCCATCTAAAGTTGGTACTGCAGACTTTAGAACAACTAGGGTGGCTCATAAATATAGAAGTCAGATCTAGTTCCCAGAAATCGGAAAATATTTTTAGGAATCCTGTTAGACTCTCGAAGAATGAGATCCTTTCTCCCCCCTCAAAAAATAGACAATTTAATTACAAATGTCAGTCTCTTTCAAAAATCAAAAAAGGTTTCATTCCGGTTCATAATGAAAGTTCTTGGTCTGATGTCATCCTCTATCCCAGCAGTAAAATGGGTGTAAGCCCATTCAAGATCTCTGCAGGCTTTTCTGTTAAGAACCTGGGACAAAAGTGTTCTATGCTTAGACAGGTAAAAAATTTCAGTACAGGCAAAGTTGTCCTTAAAATGGTGGCTTCGCAAAGGAAATCTACAGAGAGGAGTTCCTTGGCGGGTAACAAATCCGGTAATTGTAACAACGGACGCCAGCAGTTCAGGTTGGCGGCCCCTTCAGAAGATTCTGTGGTTCAGGGAATTTGGAGTCAAGAAATCAGTCTATCCTCCTCCAATGTAAGGGAACTTCTGGCGGTTTGGGAGGCACTAAAAAGGTTAAGAAAAGAGTCTGGTAGGGAAAGATGTAAAAATAGTTTCAGACTACATGGTGACAGTCTCCTACGTAAACGGGCAGGGTGGAACCAGAAGCAGTACCTTAGAGTTCATTACAAAGCACATTCTAGACTGGGCAGAAGAGAATCTATGTTCTCTATCGGCGGTTCGCATAAAAGGAGAAGGCAATACGGTAGCAGATTACCTCAGCAGAGACACCCCCTAAAAGAAGGGGAGTGGTGCCTAAACCGCCAAGTTTTCCATCAGTTGACGGTCAGGTGGTCCAGACCTTATCTAGACCTCTTTGCCACAAAATTAAACAGCCAGGTAGGAAATTTTGCATCTCTGTCCCACAGAGATCGACCGTTGTTTGTAGACGCCCTGTCACATCCCTGGCCAAAAAAGCTCCTGTACGCATTTCCACCGATGGGGTTACTGCCCAGAACGCTAGAAAAAATTCTGGTAGAGAAGGCAAGGGTTATATTAATAGCACCCTTTTGGCCCAAGAGGGCGTGGTTCCCGCTTCTCTTCCTCTCTGCAGGAGATTATTGGGTTCTGCCAGTCCGTCACGACCTTCTACATCAGGGTCCGGTCCTCCATCCCAAGGTGGATCAGCTTCAGCTCACGGCATGGAACTTGAGTGCAGAATTCTGAGGAAACAAGGTCTTTCTGACGGAGTAATCTCTACAATTATTCACAGCAGGAAACCTGTTACTTCTAAAATATATCATAAAGTTTGGAAAACTTTTCAGGAGTTCTGTAAAGTGGACTCAAGTGTGGAGTTACCGGACAGTATGGCCTTAGTGTTGAACTTCCTGCAATCAGGGCTAGAAAAGGGTCTAAAATTTAATACTGTAAAGGTACAGGTGGCAGCCTTGAGTATCCTTCTAGACATAAAATTGACAGATCATATTTTGATGAAAAGATTCCTGAGAGGAGCTAGTCATTTAATGCCTACCGTTAGGGATACTGTTCCACCTTGGGACCTCAATGTGGTTCTTTCCGCTTTAATGAAACCCCTGTTTGAGCCGTTGGCAGATCTGCAGTTAAAATTACATTCATTCAAAACAATTTTTTTGGTAGCTATCACCTCGGCAAGGAGGGTAGGGGAAATGCAGGCTTTTTCCTGTAGACCCCCCCCCCCCCCCCATCTTACGGTCGAAGATGATAGGATAACTCTTAAGCACTGTCCATCTTTTTTACCCAAAGTGGTATCAAAATTCCACTGTAATCAGGAGGTATGTTTGAACCGCCGGGGTTACCAAAGGACGGCAGAGGATGAGAAGAGGCTTCACTTGTTGGATGTGCATAGGTGTGTTCTGGTCTACCTGAAGGCAACTGAATCCTTGAGAAAATCGGATAAACTTTTCGTGCAGTTTGCAGGGGCTAAAAAAGGGGAAGCTGCTAGTAAATCATCTTTGAGTAGATGGATCAAGTCTGCTATTCGCTTAGCCTATAGTTCTCAAGGATTAACGGTGCCAGAAATGCTCATAGCACATTCAACTCGGGCCTTGTCAACTTCTGGGGCAGAAGTACATCAGGTCCCTTTAGAACAGATTTGTCAGGCTGCAACGTGGTCTTCGCAGAATACCTTTTTTAAACATAAGTTGGATTTTTTAAACATTATAAGTTGGATGTTTTAAAAAGAAATTATTTCTTTTGCTTGTAGGGTAATCTCTGTTGCAGTCCCACCCTGAGTGTCTTCTCTGTTAATCCTCCTATGTATCCGTGCCGCTGTGGAGGCGCCTGGAAAATGTCAATTACTTACCGGTAATTGGGTTTTCCTATAGCCTCCACAGCGGCACGGGTTTTTTTTCCATATATATATATATATATATTTATTTATATAAGAGAGAATATTCTGGTATTTGTTTATTACAGTTATATCTGAATATAAAGATATTTGCATCTATTTCAGAGTTTCTCTGTTATTTACTGGAGCAGGTATGGGGAGGGGACTATTTATTGATCTCCACATGTTTTCCTGTCCCTATGGGAGGCGGGGTATCTCCTATGTATCCGTGCCGCTGTGGAGGCTATAGGAAAACCCGATTACCGGTAAGTAATTGACATATTTTTAGTTGGGGTGGAATCCAGAAATATGGATTTCAAATGGTCATCTTTTTGCAGTATTGGATGTAGTCTCCGAGCAACCCATCTTAGAATTTTCAGATTTAAGGGGTAGGTGACTACTAGAGGTACCTGATTTTCTTGTTTGTGTTTTAGGAGCTCACTCCTTGGTAAGCTGGTGGCTCTGGCAGTTTTGGTTTTCCACTGTAGTTGGTATCCCTGACTCAAAAACATCTTTTTAAGGTTTGCAAGGTGTTCATCACTGTCTGCAGAGTTTGAACATATGTGGTTGTATCTGAGAGCTTAACTGTAGATGGAGGTTTTTTTTGTGTGTGTTTGGGGTGGAAACTGTCCCATCTGAGGTATGGTGTGCTCCTAATTTGTTTCTAGTAAAAAGTTGTTTCTATTTTATTCTTGTGTAACTCCATGTTTTCCAAAAAGTTTTTCTTTAAATGTGTAGTTGAGAATTAAATTGATGGTGGAATGAAACTGATTGAAGCGTGCATGGAATGTTTTTAGTTGTTCAGATCCAGACCAGATGATTATGATGCAATCAATGTAATAGGGTAAAAGGGTTCGATGGAGCAGGAGAACAGGTCTAATTCAAGCTTGGCCATGAACAGTTTTATCTTGTTGTGCCATTTGCTCCCTACTGGTCTTCTGTAGGTATATGCTTTCACCAAATGAAAAGTAATTATGGGGCAAGACAAATTTTTTAAGTTCCACCATAGATTCAGTGCCAATTCCTGTATCTTTCATAAAAACCTCAGACATGGGTTGTTATAATATAAACATTCTATATCTATGGTAGCCAGGATAGTTTCCTCTGGTAGGGGACCTATTGCAGACAGTTTATTCAGTAGGTCATTTGTGTCCTGGTGGTAGCTGGCTGTATCTCTCACCAGAGGTTTAAGGACACCTTCCACCAGAAATTTACTTTTATTGACTATGCCCATGCATGAAATTATTGGTCTCCCTGGATTTTCAAGTTTGTGAATCAATGGAAGCCTGTAAAATTTCCCTGTTCTTGGACTTTCCAGTACCAGGTTGTATGGTATTAAGCAGTCCAGTAATAATCTTTAAAGGGAACCTGTCACCTCAAAAAGGCATATAAAGCCACCTGCATTACCTCATAGTGGTCCCCAGTCTATCTCACAAGACTTCGCAAAGTAATAACTTCGGCTCATCGGAGCCAATACATTCCAATACTGTACGGAGTGCCTGCTCTATACAGTATTAGAACAAAGTTTTATGCGAACTGACTTCAGATGTTTCATCCGAAGTCAATTCGTTCATCCCTACCAACAATGTATTGTTACAGCTGTTTACTCCTCCACTCGTATTGATTTGCTTTACATCACTTGTCTCATCTAGCTCATATTCCTATGTACTTTGGTATAAATATGTGACTCTTCAGATACTGTCTTAAGAGACTCCTGATGAAAAGGCCCAAGCAGCCTCAAGCTTGCAAATTTGTCATCTTTTCAGTTATCCATTCAAAGATATCAACCACTGAGAAATCTCAATTTTATTTATTTTTTTTTTCTCTTTGTCTGTAAAGCATTTATAAAAGTTCTAATTCTTGGGCTTCCTTTCCTGAGCTGGCCCTCATGAGAGCCTTTTTCATCACAGTGGTTGATAGTTTTCTTGACTGCACAGTTTTCTTGATGCTTTCAAAGTTTTGGAAGTTTCCGGATTGACTGACCTTCATGTATTAAAGTAATGATGGACTGTCGTTTCTATTTTCTTAAAGGGGGACCTCACCACTCCTGACATTCCTGTTTTTAATAGCTTCATGCATTCCCCATATAATAACAATTCTGGAACGTCTATTCTTATGTATCTCATATGCCATTCCTTTATTATTAACACTAGAAGTTCCGGAATGAATTACTATTGGCCTTCAGTAAGGGTACAGAGGGAAAGTAAACAGTTGGGGGTGTATACCTGCACATTCTGACTCTATCCAATCAGTGCTGCCATTTTTAGACTGTGCAGGTACACACCCCTAACTGGTTACCTCCCCTCTGCATCCTTACTGAAGGACAATAGCAATTCATTCATGACTTTTAGTAGAAATAATAAAGGAATGGCACAATATAGAGCCGTAAGAATAGATGCGCAAAAATGATTACATGGGGCATGTATGAAGCTATTAAACATGTGATGAAAGGTCCTCTTTAATTGAGTAGTTCTTACTGTAATGTAGATTAGAACAGCAGTATGGAACTGCGTACCAATCCTACTTCTGCATAACATAACTAACAATAGTCTCTCAAACACACTATGAAGGCAAGAACTTCCCCAAACTGAAGGGGCTGCCACATGTCACGGCTGTTCTGCGTTTTGAATGTAGCAAAACTGCATGCAGATTTCAAGACGCACATGTGTTTTTTGCAGCAACAATACCTACTGTGTTGTGTTTGTTTTCCCTTTGCTGGAAGAAAATTGCACATGACAAAACATATTATTGTGTAACATTAATTTGTCTCTTTGTGTATTTTCCCTTGCTTGGAGAAAACGCACCATAACTGCAGGTATGTTTTTGCAAAAGCTGTGTGTTTGTTTTTTTTTAATGTTTTTTGCTGCATCAAGGACGCAGCTCAGCCATGCATCCTCACGCTTGACAAGGCATACCTGTTAATTGAAAACAATTTTAGATGACTACCTCATGAAACAGAGCATGCCAAGAGTGTGCAAAGTTGTCATCAAAGCAAAGGGGCTACTTTGAAGAATCTAAAACATTCTGCTTTAATGCTTTTTTCACTACTTTATTCCAGATGTGTTTTCAATATGCATCTACAATGTGGAAATAAACCAAGGAATGAAAAGTGGTCTGGTGTGTGTATGTATACATATGATCTCCCTACTACCCACCGTTTCCCCACTGTCAGCACTCAATAATGTACTGAAATAGAGAGTCCAGATTGCTGTTCTAACATAATGGAGAGGACTCCTGTGTGCATCTATGGCAGTCCTGATTTATTTCTATGCACCTCTGACAGCAGGGGAATGGGAAGCAGTAGGAAAACGAAATGATCTGCAGTACTATGCATGTTTTACTATAGATCAGGGATTCCCTGAACCTGTTGTCCTCCAGCTATTGCAAAACTACAATTTCCAGCATGCTTTGACAGCCATCAGCCTACAACAGGGCATGGTGGGTGTTGTAGTTTTAGAACAGCTGGAGGGCCGCATGTTGGTCATCACTGCTATAGATAATAGTCCAAAATCAGGGTGACTTTAAAGGAGTCATCAGTAGGGATGAGCGAACTTGTGTTTTACATTATGGATTCGGTTACCACGAGCAATAACTGAATCCTATAACGGAATAGACTTCTATCATGACTGATTACATTCAGTCATAGAATTCTATTATGGCCCGTAGTAACGGAATCCATAACCGAATTGTAATAAAACTTGACCTTGTAAACCATAAGTTCGCTCATGCCTAGTCATCAGATCACGATATTGATGATCACTTGAATGGGAAGGAATGTAACTGCTCTGTCCCATTCAAGTGGATGGGATGAAGGAGTTATAATTACACTGCTCACTATATGCTCCCTGTCAACATTACAGCAGCAAACCATGAAGAGCATGCAGTGCTCACAGGAGCGCTGTGTTCTCTTCAAACGGCTGATTGGCAGGGGTGCTGGGAGTTTTAACACCGAACTTTCGACATGCTACAAACAATAAAAAAAATTGCTGTTGGTGGAATTAATAGGTAAAGGCCAACCAACAGTTGCTCTAGCAGCAGAGTGGAATGATTGTAATGCAATGAGTTGTATGTATTATATTTAAATTAGTTGCAAAGACAGATTCTATGACTATTTAAATTTTTTCTTTTTTTTTCTAGATATGGTCATTGAGTCGACTTGGCCTTTTTTTCATGCGCTAATTTATGTTTGCAACCTAACAGTTCATGGAAAGAAAAGAACCTGTTAAACAAAATAAACCTAGTTTATTCATATACTTTTTTTTTTTCATGTATGTAAAGTGTATCTTCCTATATTCCAAATAAACATGGTATACCAGTTTATTGGTATGTTTTTGTTTTTTTGTGTGGTGTTGTACAATGTAACCTTTGACTAACAAAGTTGTAGCATATGGCAATATCAGTCTGTGTGTGTATATAATATATAAATTTTCTTAGATCATCTCTAAATATCAAAGTGTGTGTGTATATATAGCATTTTTTTCGTAACGCTCAAAGCAGGTATCTGGGTTCTTCAGTTAGGCTCCCAACCTATAACGTAGCAGAAACCAACTTAAAGGTGTTATTCCCACACACAAAATGTCTGGCTCCTCCTCTAGAGCACCTTCACAGCTCTGGATCCCTGCGCGGCCTGCTGCTGCATCTCGCTTCTCCCTGTTCGAAACATCCAGCGACGGGGAGAGCAGCCAATAGCAGGCTGCGACAAGACAAGCCTCCCTAGCTGCAACAGAGGCTGGTCACAGGAGGGGCCTGGGCATTGGAGGTGGATCTTTTAGGCTTCGGGTAACCCCTTTTAAGCACCCTATAATCAGAGCAAATTGGTGCATATTTTTATTTTGGTTTTTCAAGGCAAATCATACATGCACTAATTTGCTCTGATAATGGGAGAGCTGAAGTTTATTTTGGCTAAAGCGTAAATATAGCACCAGCTAAGGAGTTACTAATCTAGCAGATGCTTGGGATATTTAACCCCTTTATGCTAAATGATGTATGTGTGTAGTGTTATCCAGCGGACACCTGCCAGCAATGACCAGGATCACAGATAACTCAGATTCCAGTTACTTAAAACCCTCAAATGCCACTGTCATTAGTGACTGTAGCAACTGAAGTGTTAGATTTAGGGCTCATTCAGATGGCCGTTCTACGTGCCCATATTGCGCCCTGCAAACAGTGGGTCTGCAATATGCGGGCACCAGCCGTGTGCACCCCGCATCACTGATGCGGACCCATTCACTTCTGCTGGCCATTCTATAGAACATGCTGCAATTCTTGCACAACGCACAACTGATGCATAAAAAAAAAAAAAGTTATTGTACACAGACCCATTGAAATGAATGGGTCAGGATTCAGTGTGGGTGCTATGCGCTCACTTCACGCATCGCACCCGTGCAGAAAACTCGCTCGTGTGATAGGGGCCTAACTCCTCTAATCTACATAGCATATCCACCCTCTCCAACCACATTTGAATTGTGGGGACGATCTTTACTTGACCACCTCAAAGGTATAAGCATCCTAGCAGCCTGTACTAAGTGTGTAGGGAGGTATCATTTAAATAGATTCCAGGTAGCATGTGGGAGCCACAATAATACTGATTCCAAACAGAGGGTTATTCGAGTGAGGCAAATAGCTTTTATCTGGACCTCAACCTCCTTCCAATAGCTTTGAATGAGAGGACACAAAATATGTGGTTCAGCATCCCCTCCTCCAACCCACATCTCCAACAGAAGCTAGAGCTACTCAATCCCTTGTGGTATAGATGGCTAGGAGTTCTGTACCACTGGGTGAGTGTTATAGGAATGTTCTTGTACGCGAACACACCAGTGACATCTAAGGTGCATAATTGCAATGTAATTTTCTAAAAAAGATCTACCCAGGTATTTTTACCATGTCCTGATGTAGGCCGGTACCTCCTGTCACTTAACTGCCACTAAAGCATTAAATCGTGTGGAAATCGGCTTCAGAGGTGGCGACTGGACCTGAAGAAGCTTTTCAACCCATGTACAAGTTGGAATTGAAGGATGTTCAGAAGGTAAGAGAAAAGGAAGAAGATAGATCTAGTGAACCTAAAATCTTGGCTTGAAAAATAATCTTGGGGGCACCAAAATTACCTGTCACTAAGTTTTTGTCTTGGAACAATTCTGAGAATTGGGGCGGAGTATAAAAAAAATGCTGGCAACATAGGCGATGGCTTGGAAATTGACAATTCAGAGTTAATGGTCTGAAAACAAAACATGGTCCGTTTGATAAGGTGGTTTGTGTTACCACCTGCTGAAGTTAGACTCCACAAGCTAGCTATCTGTGTTTTGTGTAAAGAGTATAACTCAATTTCTGTGCCCACTCCTCTCCTTGAGGGTATGGCGATCAATAAAGATCTCAGGAAGCCATTGTCTGCATTTTATGTATACCACTCAGTTTAGCACTCATTCAAGATAAGATACTACAGAAATGGCAAAGGGGATATCCCAGACCTGGATGAGGATGATTGTAAGGCCCTCTTGATTGCTTCAGGCCCCCTGCTGATTAGTGCTAGAGACAACTTACAAATGGGATTTATTATACCCCTCGTAGACTTTGTTATGGGGACATTTCCCTCGGCTGAGTGTCCCATATGGCGGATGGCACGATGCTACACATGTTCTGGAAATGTAGAGTTTTATGGGCATATTGGAGACTAATCTGACCATACCAAATATACTACATCCCAAGGTATGCTTCTTTGGGCTCGTTGACCTTCTTACTGTGGCTGTACGCACCTTATTTAAACTACTGCTCTATTATGCAAAAAAGGTTATCCTATATAATTGGAAACACCCAAAGAGGCACACCAAAAATGCCTGGCTTAGAGATGTGAATATGGTACTCCCACTTTATAAGTTTACCTATAAGCTGCCCTGATAAATGTGATAAGGTCTGGGGACCTTGGTTATGGATTTCTCCCACTGGCTTGGGATCTTTTGGCTCATTCGTTTTTACTTCTCTTAGAATGTCGCACTTCCCCCTCCCCTTTTGTTTTTTTTCCCTTCTCTTTGCCTCTCTGTTTTTTGTTTTTACTGTTATTGGTGGGGTGGGGTGGGGGGGGGGGGGTGATGCCAAGGCTACTGTTGGTGGTAGCTATTTGTTGATCTAGATCATACACAAGCAACCCTCTCCTAATGCTATTACTCTAAAGCCCAATTGCATAATGTTTAGTTCATTTATATTTATTTGAGATGGAGAAAAGTCTAAGGAAATGGTGCCTTTACTACTCATGGCCAATTCTCCTATTGTCTGGAAATGCATATTTGCCATGGCTCTGTTTTGTACTTGTCTTGTATACTGAATTTCCTTTTACATACCGTTTGAATAAACGTTCCTTTAAATTAAAAATACAAAATTAATATCGGGTATACCAACCCCCTTCCCATTCTCTCTCCTCAGTTTTAAATATAACTTATGTTTTAGACTAATTCATCCTCAATAATTACCTAATGTAAATGTCACATTTACCATTCAGTAGTTACGAAAGTAGTTTCTTCCTGTGCTATCCACTGTGTTCCCCATATTACCATGGCATCGACCTGTAGTTCTGAGCCTTTGTTAGGTCGAGCATGCTCAGTGTGTGCTATCAATTCTCTAGCTATATGTCAGTGTGCTGGTGGTTACTGAGTAGAGGGGGCGTGACTAGACTGGAAGATCAAGCAGCCAATCGGTAATCATCAACACTCATGAACAAGCACAAACTCACAGCAGGAAAGCTAGGCATTGTGGGGATTGTAGTTTTGTGAGATCAGGAGCCATGATACACTCAGGTATTTTTTCCCCTCCATAAGAAAGAAAACAAATATTTAACTTGGATAAAAAAAAGTCTTATACAGGCAAATTGGGACCATCTGTAATAAATACAAACATTTGGGCAAAATAAATGTCCAATAAGTTTCTCCTCTGCCTGCAATTGGGTATTAACCTTATGTATAAGTAGGAGATAATTAGCCTGGTAAAGTTTCTTTAAATCCTTAGTAAGCTGTATGCCCAGATATGTCAGTTGGGCATGAGTCCACTTGAACGGCAAGTTGGCCTGAAGAGATATGATCACTCCTACAGGTGCAGAGATATTCATGGCTTACTGATTTATTGTAATTAACCTTAAAGTTGGATATCTTGCCAAAAGTGAGGATATGTGAAAAAGCCTATGAGGGGTTGGCGATCAACAGCAACAAATCATCAACAAAAGCCACGGTATAATGCACCTGGTCTCCAACTTGTAGACCTTCAATACAAGGGTGATCTCTAATGGCCCGCAAAAGGGTCTCAATCAGAAAAATAAATAGTGAGAGGGACATACCTGCCGGGGGCCATTTTCAATATAAAGCAGCTGGGGTGAAACCAAAATGAAACAAGATACACTGCATATAAGACCAATGTATCCAGTCAAAGGCCATCCAGCCTGGGGCTTTTCCCCAGTAGAGTGGACCTAATGAGATCTGAGACCTATTTTGACGAGATCGGGCTTAAGAGTTTAGTACAGTCTTTAAAAGACAACCTAGGCAATTTAATGGACTTAGGCTACTTTCACACTAGCGTTATGGAATTCCAGTATTGAGCTCCGTTATAGGGGCTCAATACCAGAATAAAACGCTTCATGGGGGCAAAACTGAAACTGAAGACAACTGAATGCTCCTGAAAGCATTCCTTTCCATCTTCAGACCAGAGAGCAAACCGCAACATGCTGCGGTTTGCTCTCCGTACTAGTTATCCGCACCTAAACTGATCCGGAATGACCCCCCCCCCCCCCCCCCCAATGCAAGTCAATGGGGACGGCTCTGTTTGGTGTGGACACACTTGTAAACGGATCCGTCCGCCTTTGACTTTCAATAGAGGTTATTCCGGATCCGTTTAAAAGATGGTAAAGATAATACAACCGGATCCGGAATTACGGATCCACAAGGTTGTA
This sequence comes from Rhinella marina, assembly GCA_900303285.1. Taxonomy (NCBI): domain Eukaryota; kingdom Metazoa; phylum Chordata; class Amphibia; order Anura; family Bufonidae; genus Rhinella; species Rhinella marina. Next base: position 84,843 of record ONZH01021401.1, read on the forward strand.
TTATTCAGTACGGATCTGCCGGGTCCCTTCACCCGTCGGATCCGTACTAACGCTAGTGTGAAAGTAGCCTTAAGGAGAGAGTCAATAGCCTGATAATTATCTTGCGCCACTCCCTGATTACCATCATCCAAATTGTACAATGTAAAATAATATTCCTGAAAAGCTTTAGTGATATCTTTGGTGACACAGACCCTGTTCCTCCTTGGTAATGTGATGGATTTTTATAACACGTTTCCCTTATCTTTTTAAGGAGCTAAGACACCATGCGATTGCCCTTATCACCATGTGCATAATATGTACATTTGTAGGATTTGGCATGTTGGGCATTAAGATGGTCCTCAAAGGCTATGGACACCTTTGTGCATTAAAAATCAATAACCCCATATCTTACTGTAATGCAGCACATAATAAAATTGCACTTGTTAGTTTACTGGTATCAGTTTTGCTTCACATGCATTCAGAAATGCTCTTCTATGATTTTTGCACATTGCTGTGCAGGAACACCCATAGAGCCTGACAGGACAGGAGAAGTCCTGTCAGGCTCTGTGGGTGTTCCTGTGGATTTCACATGCACCAGCACAAGCTCTGCTGCACCGCCCCCACATCCTGTTACACAGAACAGCTAGCAGCTTCTTACATATAGGCTAATAGAACTTGGTAGTAAGATTTCATTCCAATCCACAACATGGTGAGTCTTACAGTATGCTACAGCCTGTAATCAGCAGATTTATTTCGTACTTTTCATTCTGTAGAAAGTCCTTTATTTGTAGACACAATTAGAGATGAGCGAATCTATTTGCGGCTTCGTAGATTCAATACGAATCTTGGAAACTTTCTGCTGCGAAGCGAATCAGATTTTTATGAAATTCGCTTTGTTAGTTTAAAAAATGTTCTTAAAGCTTTCTACGCATTCGCTACGTACTTGTACGCTAACGTTACGTAGAAGTTACTTTATACGCTGATGCGTACAAATTCAGTTAATTAGCGAACTTTTACTGTTCGTTATTTGTGCGGCAAAAAGCCCGGGAAGAAAGCGGTCACCTGACTTAGTGGGAATGGCTTGCTCTGATTGGCTCAGGCTCGGTAAGCCAGTGACGCATCAGTTGTGCTGCGACTGCTGAGACGAGCAGAAGCACTGTCTGTGAAGTTCTGAGAGACAGAGAACTGTTTTGTTAAAATTGGGGTGTAATTGTTCTAGGAATCCATATTACACATATCAGGGATACTGCAGGGCTAGTAATTAATCAGGTAGGGAGAGAGACAAAAACCAGCTGCAGGGCCACAGTCAAGTGAAAAATGTCTGGCATGGAAAAGCAAAAGGGTTCCAGCCAGATCTCGAGCTCCAAAAAAAAGAAGGTGGCACAGGGCAGCAGTGCCAAAGGACCTGTAGCCGGAGCTTCTACTTGTTGAATACGTAATAGTTGGCCACTGTTTCACCAGGCTAACCCACCAAGGCTCAAAATTGTAGTGGAGGAGAAAGTGGATGAGGTAGTGGAGTGGATGGCACACTCATCTCAATCGCAGCTGGATGATCTGCTGATACAGTATCATGTAGCCAGGGGTCAGACTCAGAGCTTTCCTCCTGCTCCATCAAAGCCCGTCATTTTCGTACGCAATTTGTACACTCATGCGTACGTGTTCACATAAGGTGCGTACCTTTAACAACTGTACGTATGTTATTAGTGCACGAATGTTCGCAAAACACCACATAACGTATGATTTGTACGCAGCTTTGCCGAATAGATTCATATGAGGTACGAATCTTTTGAAAAGTTCGAATATTCGGCGAAGCGAATTTTGGATGATTCGCTCATCTCTAGACACAATCGATATTTCTGCTGATAATGGTAGTGCAGTGATCTACAGCTAGAACCATGGCATTATAAGCCTGATATAGATCTCATTATGACAGCTCTCACTACATGCGCTCTCTTCTGAATACAGTATTGTGTGCGCTCTCTTCTGAGTACAATATGTGTGTGCAGTCTGCACAGTGAACTGTTACTTGTCCCACACAGATTAGTATAGTGTGACAACACACAATGATATGTACAGCAGAATACATCTGTTTAGCGTCTACCAGAGGTCACAATAACACCTGTATAAGCGTCCGCTCAGGCCATTTTACTCCCTGGTAAAAGACTTGTGTATTTTTCCACATGGGCTTTTTCTAGTCAGGACCAATGTATCAGTAGCCTGCCAGGTCTGGCATACAGGAAGCCCTGCTATTACATGCAGCAGCCTTCTCTGCAGCATTGGGAGGAGCAATCGCTATGCCATCACTCATCCTCATGCAGTATACTTATTTTCAGACAGCAGGTCGTGATTAGACACCACAATCTGCGGCCTGCAAAGAATATTTTTTTTTACGTGTCAAAATATTTGAATTAGGCCTCTTTCACACGACAGTATTTTTTTGGGCTCCGATCCGCATTTTTTTTTTTGCTGATAAAATGCGGACCCATTCATTTCTATGGGTCCGCAAAAAATACTGACAGCACACTGTGTGCTGTCCGCATCCTTATGTCCGTTCCGTAGCCTGCAAAAAAAAAATAGAACATGTACTATTCTTGTCTGTTTTGTGGACAAGGATAGGCATTGTTACAATGGATCCGCAAAAAAAGCGGATGCCATACGGACGCCATCCGTTTTTTTTGCGGATCCGCAATTTGCGGACCGCAAAACACAACGTTCATGTGAAACTAGCCTTACCTGATGAATGATGGGCAGATGTAGCAGATGAGTGTCAAGAGGGAAAAGCTCCCTGCAACACTCGTCCCTATTAGAGTTTAGCGAACGTGCTCGTAATGAGCACTGTAGTGCTCGCATGGCCGCAGGCATCCGGATCCGTCCTCACCTGACTGTAAGTCAATGGGGGCTGATCCGTTTGGTATGACACACAAGTGTGTCATACCAAACGGATCCATCCCCACTGACTTGCAGTTGGGTGAGGAGGACGGATCCGGATGGCTGCGGCCATGCGAGCGCAGGGGATCCGAGCACTACAGTGCTCATTACGAGCACGTTCGCTCAACTCTAGTCCCTATACATTATCATTGTTTGCCGCCAGCGGAGCGCTTATTAGACAGCACAATTGGCCGCCGGAAAACAATGATGATTTTTTAACATGTCTAAGGAACCCAATTAGGGATGAGCGAACCGAACCGTAACGAACCAGATTCGTTACGAACTTTCCCGAAAGTTCGGTTCGTCATCGAACCGAATTTTCAGAAATTTCTTGACGAATCTGGTTAAAATAACGGCGACGCAAAATATACGCATATTTATTGAGAATGTACGCTAATGCGTACATATTCAGTTAAGTGGCGTACCTTTGACAACGCTAAACTGTATGTTCGTTACTTGAGTAGGAATGTTCGCAGACGCAGTGTATGCGTACGCTAATGCGTACATATTCAGTTAAGTAGCGTACCTTTGACAACGCTACACTGTATGTTCATTATTTGTGCGGGAATGTTCGCATTAGCGTAAATTCTCAAATATGCGTATATTTTGCGTCGCCGTTGTTAAAGTCACTTGGATTTTTTCCACTTTTTTCATTGTAATAGCAACTGCAAGTAAACGAAACTATACCCTATCAGACTCCCATTATTGTAGCAGCAATTATTCAGCCATTATAGCAAGGTTCGTTTTAGGTTCGGTTCGTACGAATCCGAACTTCACTAAGGTTCGCCGAAGCGAACCGAACTTTTCAAAAGTTCGCTCATCCCTAAACCCAATAACTGATGATTGTTCATTGGGTAATTGGCAGCAGAATTTCTGTTCGAGATGATCTCTAATGAGCATCCCTACAAACGCTTGTTAGTGATCATATTAATGCTAATCTGACAATGTAGTACCCTCTTGGTTTTCAAATTTTTGGTTGCGCACCCACAATACTGCTTTGTTCTGATAATCTGACAGTGTAATAGGGCCTTTACACTGCGAGATGATTGCTAAAGAGCGTTCATTGGCCAAAACACCGGCTTGTATCATACAGGCTATATACTACATTGTGTGTAGTGAAAGCGTAATCACTAATGGTGCACTTTCACGGCCTGAGAATTAGGCAGATTACCTAGAACTAGAAAAATGCACATATGTGGTATCGCCAGATTGATACTGACCTGTAGAATAAAAATCACAAGTCAGTTTTTACCATGTAGTGAAGTCATAAAAAAATAAAACCTATTAAAATGGCAAAATTGTTTATTTTTTTTTCCCGATTCCGCCACCTTTTGAATTTTTTTTCCCCACTACATTTTATGCAATGTTATATGACGGGATTGGAAAGTACAAATTGTCCAACAAAAAACCAAACTTCATAAGGTTGCTTACTATAACGCAGTGCGCGTCGGGCCTCCCACAAGATTACTGTCCCATAATCATATGTTTTAGTAACTTACGATGCTGTAGCCCACTGACGGACCCTATGTCTCGGAGGTCATACAGTCGTGTGCATGGGTCCCTTTTAGTGTGGCAAAAATATTCATATATTTTTTTAATAGTGAAGCCCTTTTTTTTATGTTTATTTATCTTTATATAAAACATTGGGAAGGGTGGGGGCTAATTTCAACTTTCATCCCAGCCTCTGCCAGCATTCTGTACTATAGCTTGCAGTACATGGCAGCCTCCCGTCTATGCCAGCTGTTCCGCCATGTACTAGTGCTTATTATGTCACATATTAGTGCACACCCAATGCCAGCCCTGGACCATCCTGGCATCACCTGTGGTGTGTACATATGAGTGCCAATACAACCAGTTGTAGATGGCAGAGATGAGAGGGGAGGCTGCCATTTACTGCATGCCTGACCTCTCCTGTCTCTCCAAGTCACTGCTCGCAATTCATTTCAAAATAGGAAGCACAGCAGGCTGTAGAAAGAAAACAAAAAAAAAAAAAAAAAGATAAATAGAACTGATTGGAGAAATTAGTGTAAATTTTTATTTTATTTATTTTATTTTATTTTTTATTTTATTTTATTTTTTTTTTTACAAAGGTGTCCATATCCTTTAACCACTTCCCATCCGGGCCATTTACCCCCTTCCTGAGCAGGCCTAATTTTGCAAATCTGACATGTGTGACTTCATGTGGTAATAACTTTGGAACGCTTCAAGTTAATGGTAAATTTGAGTCAATAAGTTTTAATTTTATTTATAAAAAAATACAAAAGTTAACAAATTTGAAAAAATTCACTGTTTTCTAAATTTGAATCTCTCTGCTTTTAAGACAGATAGTGATACCCCATAAAATCCTTTTTAATTTACATTCGCCATATGTCTACTTTATGTTGGCATCATTTTGGTAGTGTCATTTTATTTTTTTAGGACCGTAGAAGGTTTAGAATTTTAGACGCAATTTTTGCAAATTTGCAAAATCAACTTTTTTTTAAGGACCAGTTCAGTTCTGAAGTCAGTTTGAGGCTTACATAGTAAAAACCACCCATAAATTACCCCATTTTAGAAACTACACCCCTCAAACTATTCAAAACTATTTCAAAATTTCACTTTTTTTGCAGATTTTCCATTTTAATGATTTTTTTTTTTCCTGTAACACATCAAGGGTTAACAACAAAACTCAAAATTTATTACCCCGATTCTGCAGTTAGCAGGAACACCCTACATGGGGTCGTAAACTGTTATTTGGGGATATGCCAGGGCTCAGAAGGGGAGGAGCAGCATCTGCATTTTCTAACATGGAATTTTTTGTCATGGTTTGTAAGAGTGATAACTTTTTAAATTTTTTGTGGACTGAGCTGCGTGAGGTCTTATTTTTTGCGGGACAAGCTGTGCTTTTTATTGGCACCATTTTGGGGTACATCCAGCTTTCTGATCACTTTTTAATCTAATTTTCATATCAGCACCACAATGAGATCGACCCCTGACCTCTGTAGGGGCAGGAACAGAGAAGATTAAAAGCACACCTCCCACCACCAACACCAGTGTTTCCTGTCCCTACAGAGGCCAGGACGGAGAAGAGTCTCCTCGTGGTGGGGAGTTGATGATATGGAATATCCTGACAGAGGTCGGAGTTTCCGCGATATGTTACCTCTGTCCCCCTGCCCGCCCGTGGTCCGGTACCAACGCTGGGCAGGGGAAGGTGGGAGGACTCGTCCCGGCTGGTCTGGGGCCTGCTCCCGGCGTCGGCTCCCTCCTTTTACCTCCATGGGTTAAGCTGGGTTGCATGCCTGGCGCCTTGGGTGCTCACAAGTGACGTACTTCCGGTGCGTCCGGAAGTCCTCAGGAGGCGGTACGGGGACCGGAAGTTCGGTAAGTCAAAAGCCGGTCGCTGCGTGCAGTAAGCTGATCTGAGGTCTGCACTATGACTGCCTTACAGCATGTCTGCTCCAGAACCCCGGTCTCCGCGTGAGCTCGATGCTCCACCGCCGCCTTCTGTAAGTCCCCTTGTGGGAAATCTTTATGCCTCCATTTGTCTTTCCTGGTGATTGCACAGGGCTATTTCTATCTGGACAGGGGGTTTTGATACTCGCCTTCCTTTTCCATCACAGGGTGGCATCTTTTTCCATTATTTAAAAACACTGCCTGACTCTCCTTCTGTTGCCTCATAGGTGTCTAAAGGGGGCTCAGAAGAAAACAAAAAAACATTAAGATGCATATCCTGTGGGAAAAAGCTTCCAGATTCCTATGTCAAAAAGCTTTGTAAGGAATGTATAGACAATGTAATACGGGAAGAGCAACCTTCTTTATTACAAGAATTATGCTCGATGGTCCAAGATGAAATACGCTCCTTGTTAGCTCTGATCAATCAACTGCCCCCCCGCTAAAAAGCAGAGATTGGTTGCCCACCATTCCTTGTGAGACTTAGATTTTTGAAGAGCAGTCCTCCTCCTCAAAATTTGGGGAAGATGACGAAGAATCTGATCTCATTGAGGGCTGCAAAAAATTCTTCTTTGTGAATACTGACAGAACTGCTGAATGCCGTTCGAGCCACCATGGGGGTGGAAGAAATACAAAAAGCTCACTCCATCCAGGAGGAACTTTTTGGAGGTCTCAGGGCCAAAAGGGCAAGAGTGTTCCCATTTAATGAAAACATTAAAGACATGATCTTAGAGGAATGGTCTGACCCCGAAAAATGTCTAGGTATTTCTAGGGACTTCAAAAATCGTCTTTTGTTTGACCCATGTGACTCCAAAATCTACGACGAGATTCCCAAAATAGATGTTCAAGTCACCAAAGTCAACAAAAAAACATCCCTCCCTTTCGAGGATGCGTCCCAACTCAGGGATCCCATGGAGAGGAAGGCAGATTCCCTCTTACCAAAATCTTGGGAGGCAGCAATGTACAATATTAAAACAAACGTAGCGGCAACCTCAGTGGCCAGGTCCATGACCCTGTGGATAAATGAACTTCAACAACATATAAAGAATAACACACCTAGAGAGGAGATTTTAAACTCCCTTCCTCTACTAAAATCCGCTACTGCTTTTCTGGCGGACATGTCTGCCGAATCTATTCGGTTCTCTGCCAGGGACGCAGGGTTGTCTAATGCTGCCCGGTGTGCTATCTGGATGAAATCCTGGGGAGGGGATAAAGCATCCAAGATGAAGCTATGCTCTATACCCTTCTCAGGAGAATATGTGTTCGGTCCGGTCCTGGACAAAATCCTGAAAAAAGCAGCAGACAAAAAGAAGGGTTTTCCGGAAGATAGACCCTATCGTAGAAAATATCCCTTTCGGTCAAGTAACTTTCAAGACAAACCCTATAGAGGAAAGGGTAAAAGTGGCCGTTGGAGTTACCCCAAAGGCGGCAGGGGAAGAGGATTCCTCCTCAACCCCCAGCAAAGATCCTCTGATAAGCAATGACGTCCGTGTCGGGGGGGAGGTTGAGAAAGTTTCTGCCTGCCTTGGGTCAAATAACAGCAAATCCCTGGGCTCTGGCTCTGGTGGAGTCAGGATACAAAATAGAACTCAATTCTATCCCCCCAAACAAATATCTCGTTACAGTACCAGATTCCCTCTCAAACCGGGGGGTAATCTGGAAAGAAATTTTACATCTTTTAAACATGAAGGTGATAATAAGAGTCCCATCTCGGGAACAACAAAAAGGGTTCTACTCCACACTTTTCGTAGTAAGGAAAAAAGAAGGAAACTTCCGAGTGATCATAAACCTGAAATTTCTAAACAATTTCATCTGTTACAGAAAATTCAAGATGGAGTCTCTTTCATCAGCCATCCCTCTCATTATGGAAAACGCTTTCATGTGCACTCTAGATCTAAAAGACGCGTACTACCACGTCCCCATTCACCCGAACTCTCAAAAATATCTTCGGTTCGCCATCCAAGATGGAGAAGGTCTAATTCACCACTTCCAATTCACCGCCCTCCCGTTTGGAATATCCTCTGCCCCCAGAATCTTCACCAAGTTGATGATAGAGATGGTAGCATTCCTACAGCAGTCAAACCTAATTCTGATCCCTTACCTGGACGATTTCCTACTAGTTGCCGATTCCTGGGAGCATCTACTAAGAGACCTAGAGGTCCTCCTATCCACTCTGGGGAACCTGGGTTGGATAGTAAATTACCTAAAATCCTCCCTCCAACCCTCGGGAAGGGTAACATTTCTGGGAGTGCTTCTCTATTCCCACTTGCAAATAACCCTACTTCCCCAAGAGAAGATTTTTTTCTCTAGTAAAAAAAGTACTTTCCTTCCAAAAAAAGGTTTCCTCTATAAGAGAGGCAATGAGCCTACTAGGTCTGTTGTCCTCTTGCATTCCATCAGTGAGCTGGGCAAGATTGCACTATCGAGCGCTACAAGCCTGGATCCTGAAAGTTTGGGACAAAAAAACAATCATCCCTGGATCGATCGGTTGTTATTCCAGTCTCGGTAAAAACATCCCTTCTCTGGTGGTCAGACAACGCGAATCTAACGCGAGGGGTAGTCTGGCAAAAGTCTCCTCAAATTCAGATCACGACAGACGCCAGCCTGCTCAGCTGGGGCGCAAAAATTGGCAGCTATTACTTCCAAGGGACCTGGTTCCAATCGATAAAAATCCAAACTTCGAACTACAGGGAACTACGAGCAGTTTGGGAAGCCCTGATTTCTGCGAAAGATCTCCTCCGGGGGCAAAGGAGTTGGTTCTCCTCCCTAAAGCGTCTCTCGGTATCGGATCCTTGGATCCTCCCGGTGTCGGGAAACCTTCTACTTCAGGGACCCATTGTTCACCCTCACCCAGAATTCTTAAAGATGACGGCCTGGATCCTGAAGTTGAGATCCTAAAGAGTCAGGGTCTATCGGACGAGGTTATTTCCACACTAAAAGCTTCCAGGAAGAAGGTCACTTTGTCTATTTATCTAAAAATCTGGAAAAAGTTCTGCTCCTGGTCCGACAACCCATCTCCAAATTCTTCAGCTCCCGATTTGCGTAGAATTTTGGACTTCCTTCAATCAGGTTTTGAAAGAGGGTTAAAACCATCAACCCTAAAAGTTCAAGTGTCGGCCCTCAGCTGCTTTTACGATACAGAACTTGCTAACCATAGGTGGATAAGACGCTTCATGAAGGCAGCATCCAGACTGCGCCCTTCTCTTAAGTCTAAAATTCCTTCGTGGGACCTAGGCATGGTTCTGACAGGTTTAACCTTACCACCATTTGAGTCTCTGGAGGACTGCTCTTTGAAACTACTTTCTTTCAAAGTGGCCTTCCTGGTAGCCATCACTTCGGCTAGAAGGTTGGGTGAAATCCAAGCCATTTCTATTAGACAACCCTACTTCAGGGTTTTAGATGATAGATTAGTTATTAGGTTAGACCCGGGGTTTCTACCCAAGGTAGTCTCCAGCTTTCATAGAAACCAAGAAATCATCTTACCTTCCTTCTGTTATCCCCCCTCAAATAACAAGGAGAGATCCTTTCATTCACTAGATGTCAGGAGAGCGGTCCTGAAATACCTTCAGGTCACTAAAGATCACAGAAATTCGGATCGTCTCTTCCTTCAATTTGGGGGAAAAAATAGGGGTCAAGGGGTATCCAGGTCTACCCTAGCCAGATGGATCAGGGACACCATCTCCCTGTGCTATGAAATCCAAAGCCTATCTAGTCCCTCCTTCATCAGGGATCATTCCACCCGTGCCATGTCCTCCTCTCAAGCTGAACGTGCAGGGGCTTCTCTGGAAGAGATCTGTAAAGGTGCCACCTGGTCGAGTGCCAATACCTTCATCAAGCATTACCGCCTAGATTTTTCTAATACCGCGGAGCTGTGCTACGGACGAAAGGTCCTTCAGGCAGTTGCCCGCCCATGAATTTTTATTTCGTATATCTCATTGTGGTGCCGTCGTGGTGATGATATGGAAAGCCGGAATTGGACTTACCGGTAATTCATTTTCCATGATATCACCACGACGGCAGGGATTTTCCCTCCCATCCTTGCTTGTTATTTCCCTCTTTTTGGTATGAACTAATACCGGGGAAATAATAATAAAAAACAAAAAAAACAAAACTTTTTTGATACATACTTTAGTTGTTTGTTTCACCGATGGCTCTGTTATTTGGTAAACACTGGTGTTGGTGGTGGGAGGTGTGCTTTTAATCTTCTCTGTTCCTGCCCCTACAGAGGTCAGGGGTCGATCTCATTGTGGTGCCGTCGTGGTGATATCATGGAAAATGAATTACCGTTAAGTCTAATTCCGGCTTTTGGGAGGTTAACTAAAAAAAAACAGCAGTTTAGGGGCATATATATATATATATATATATATATATATATATATATATATATATATATATATATATTAGAGATGAGCGAGTAGTGTTCGATCGAGCCGGTATTCGATCGAATACTACGCTATTCGGCATACTCGATTTCAATCGAGTATAACGGCGATGGTGCACTTAGAATTCGTTTCCCCTCCCACCTTCCCTGCCGCTCTTTTTCCACCAATCAACATGCAGGGGGGGTATGACAGGCCCGCGGAGCACGCTGGCAGCACGAAAACGGCATCTACATGGATTGGCTGGAAAAACCATGTGACCTCGAATATTAAAAACTCAGCTCTTCCTGCTCGTTCGCATCTGCTGCGTGAACTTAGTCAGGGACAGAGGCTGGAGAAGGGACAGATAGGTTTTAGCTGTTGGACAGGCAGGAGCGTGATTAAAAGCCCTTATCAGGGCTACTATAGTGCAGTACAGTGATAGCTTTACTACAATATACACTCTACAGAGAACGGCTGCTGTATTCAGGGATAGCTGCTGGAGTAGGGACAGAGAGAGGCATTAGTGGTGTATTAGGTGCTCTGCTACATACAAAACTATATTTGGCACTACTGTTCTGCGTTCTTTTTGGCTGCAAAACCCTGTTATATACCTAGTGTGTATATGCACCATCTGATCTGGCAGTATACGGCTGTGAATTTTTTTTTTTTTTTTTTTTTTTTTTAAATACAGTTTATTTGGCTCTAGTGTTCTGGGTTCTGTGTGCCTGCAATACCCTTTTTGTATACCAGGTGTTAATACACACCGTCTGATCTGTTAGTACACGGCTGTGTACCTAGAAATAAAAAAAAAAAGGCCTTTTCTTTGGCACCTGTACTGTGCGTTCTCTTGCAAAATAATTTTATATATGTGGTGTTAATACCCACCGTCTGATCTGTTAGTACACGGCTGTGTACCTAGAAATATAAAAAAAATAGGCCTTTTCATTGGCACCTGTACTGTGCGTTCTCTTGCAAAATAATTTTATATACGTGGTGTTAATACCCACCGTCTGATCTGTTAGTACACGGCTGTGTACCTAGAAATATAAAAAAAATAGGCCTTTTCATTGGCACCTGTACTGTGCGTTCTCTTGCAAAATAATTGTATATACGTGGTGTTAATACACACCGTCTGAACTGTTAGTACACGGCTGTGAAGGCAAAATTTTGTAACCAAAAAATAAATAAAATGCGGAGGGGTGCTAGCAGAATCGGACGTGGACGGGGGCGCGGAAATGCTGTTGGTGGCCTTGTTGAAGCCAGTGGGGATACAATGCGTGCTGGTGAGGGTCAGCCAGGATCCCACTCATCCAGAATCCCTGCCTTTATGGGACAGTTAAGCAGGGGGCGGGTTACACCGCTGTTGAGGCCTGAGCAGGTTGAACAGGTGGTGCAATGGATAGCCGATAGCGCTTCCACACAGTTGTCCACCAGCCAGTCATCCACACAGTCTCACTCTGACCCTCCTTCCTCCACACTTGGCCAACAGAGTCATCCCACCATTGACCCCTCCCAGGAGCTCTTTTCGGGTCCTTTTTCAGATGTGCCGGAAGAATCCCAGGAGCTAGCAGAGGAATTTGTTTGTAGTGATACCCAAACACTTGAGTATTCGCCATCTCCTGCTGATGTGGACCCTGAACCAGCATCTGTTATCATGAGCGATGATGATGATGAGACGCAGTTGCCATCAAGGGAGGCTGTTGGAATGTCCAGTGGGCAGGAGGAGGAGCAGAGTGAGGAAGTGGAACAGGAGGTGGTGGATGACGAAATGACCGACCCCACTTGGCCAGGGGTGATGTCCAGTGGGGAAAGCAGTGGAGAGGTAGTGGTCTGCGCAGCACCGAAAAAGGCAGCAAGAGGCAGAGGGATGTCCACAGGCAGAGGGATGTCCACAGGCAGAGGACAGTCCAGACAGAGAAGTGAGGCCAAAGCCAGCAGGGCCGAAGCTGTTCCCGGCAGCGGGCAATCGCGCGAAGCTCCCCCATCGAGGCCTCGTACTTCTGTGGTGTGGAGATTTTTTAATGTTTGTGCGGATGACAAACTGAGCGCGGTTTGCACACTCTGCCACTCAAAACTGAGTAGGGGCTCTGAGAAGAGCAATCTGACCACCTCAGGCATGCGGCGTCACTTGGAAGTCAAGCACTGGGCTGAGTGGGAGAGAGCAAACGCAATACAACCTGCGCCCGTCCTGCTGCCCGCCACTGCGGTCCAGACCTCCAGCCAGGACACCTCCACATCTGCCTCTGCCTACTTTGGGCCTCCCTTCACCCTCACACTCCTCGTCCCAACAACTGTCCATCTCGCAGGCGTTCGACCGCAGGCTACGCCGAGTCATGCCCAAGCTCCTGCCACAACTGCCCCCTGCCACCTCCTCCTCCTGCCTTACACCAGTGTCGCCCTGAGCGCAGCAGCGCTACGCTGGACAGCGCTTGCCAGCACATCTCTTTGACGGCGGGACGGGGAGACGTCAGCAGGCGCATGGGTTCTGCTTAAGCTCATCAGCTTGGGCGACAGGAAGCACAGCGCCCCAGAGGTGAGGGACGCCATATTTGCAGCAGACGGAGATGTGGCTGTCGCCGCTGCAGCTAGGACCAGGCATGGTCGTGTGCGATAACGGCTGTAACCTGGTGGCGGCTCTGGAGCTTGCCGAACTCAATCACGTACCATGCCTGGCCCACGTTTTTAATCTGGTAGTCCAAAAATTTCTAAAGACTTACCCCAACCTGGCAGAGCTACTGGTGAAAGCGCGGCGCTTGTGCGCTCACTTTCGGAAGTCAACTGTAGCTGCTGCTAGCTTAAAAAAACTCCAGCAACGCCTCCATTTGCCTGAACATCGGCTGTTGTGCGACCTGCCGACTCGCTGGAATTCCACCTATTCCATGTTGGCCAGGGTGTGTGAGCAGCAGAGAGCATTGATGGAGTACCAGATTATGAATCCACGCGTGCCTCCAACTCAGCTCCCTCAGTTTGCCAACCACGAGTGGCCATGGATGGCAGACATATGCGATGTACTGCGTATCTTTGAGGAGTCCACCAAGAAGGTCAGCAGCGAGGACGCTATAGTGAGCGTAACCATCCCGCTCCTATGCGTCCTTAAAGAATCGCTCATCGCAATAAGGGAGAACGCATTGCACGCAGAGGAGACGGGGGTAGGAGGAGACGCAACGGAGACCACACTTTTGTCTGCTTCTCGGTGGCAGTTGCAGGAGGAGGAGGAGGATGAGGACGACGTGGAGGTGGCTGTGGAAGAGGAGGAGGATGCTGGCGGCGAGGGTAGCAGTCAGGCTGTGTGCGTCCCATTGGTTCAGCGCGGATGGGGCGGAGAGGAGGCGGAAGAGGAGGAAATGGCAAGTGATCCTTCTGGTGGGGGCAGTGACGTCATGCCTATTCAGAGTCTGGCACACATGGCTGACTTCATGCTGGGCTGCTTTTCCCGGGACACACGTGTTGTCCGGATAGTGGAGAACAAACTGTACTGGGTCTTCGCACTCCTGGACCCCCGGTATAAAGATAACGTCTCCTCTTTTATTCCGGTAGAGGAGAGGACGAATCGATTGCTGGAATACCAGAGGGAACTCGTGCAGAACATGATGGAGATTTTCCCACCCACCATCGCTGGCGGCAGAGAGGAGAGGGTCTCCCAGAGTCCCACAACATCGATCAGGCCCACAGCCACCAGGGGAACACTCTCCAAGGTGTGGGACACGTTCATGGCACCCCCTCGTGCAACTTCCATCACTGCGGGGCCCGCTATCAGCAGGAGGGACCTGGCAGACCGTACCCCTGTCCTCCCCGATCCCTCGGCGTCCTACACTTACTGGGTCTCCAAGTTGGACACGTGGCTGGAACTGTCCCTGTACGCCTTGGAGGTGCTTGCCTGCCCTGCCGCCAGCGTGCTATCAGAAAGGGTGTTCAGCGCAGCCGGGGGCATTATAACCGATAAGCGCAGCCGCCTGTCAACCGACAGTGCCGACAGGCTGACGCTAATCAAAATGAACAGCAAGTGGATTGACCCGGACTTTGCTTCTCCAACAGTGGAAAGCAGCCAAAAGTGAAGTGCCATCTGTATGAAGTGCCATTTCCTCCTCCACCTCCTCCTCCTTTACTGCCTTAGAATTGCTCCGTAAAAAAAAAAAAAAAAAAAAAAAAAATATTTATGGCTCACCTCTTGGGCCTCCACATAATTTTTAAGAGGTCTCACCTCTTGGGCCTCCACATAATTTTTAAGAGGTTTCACCTCTTTGGCCTCCACATCATTTTTAAGAGGTCTCACCTCTTGGGCCTACAAACAATTTTTAAGAGGTCTCACCTCTTGGGCCTACAAACAATTTTTATTATGGCTCACCTCTTGGGCCTTAATACAATTGTTAAGAGGTCTCACCTCTTGGGCCTACAAACAATTTTTAAGAGGTCTCACCTCTTGGGCCTACAAACAATTTTTATTATGGCTCACCTCTTGGGCCTTAATACAATTTTTAAGAGGTCTCACCTCTTTGGTCTCCACTTAATTTTTTCGAGGGCTCACCTCTTGGGCCTCCATATAATTTTTTCGAGGGCTCACCTCAAGCTAACTTTGCGCACTCATTAAAATATTTTCACAAGGAACTAAGAGCCCTCGATGGGAGAGCTTTGTGTGGGGGCCTGTTATAGGGAAGAGATGCGGCCCTGCGGGCTCTAGTCTGCCTTCTCCATGAGCCTCTGGCCAGCCCACGGCCTCTTCCTGCCTTTTGCGGTCCTACGCATCCCTCAACATCCCCACTGCTTTACCTGCTAGACATGACACTGGGCCAGGTCGGGTCACTGACTTCGTCATACTCAACCACCTCCTCTTACACTGCCTCACTTTGCTCCAACAGCCTCCCTTGCTGGCAACTGTGTCTCATCATCGTCCCTAATCATTTTACACTTTAGTGCCCGTTCCACACCACCATCAGCTAGAGATGGAGCTTGCTCCAGTGTTTGGGCATCAGAACAAACAAAATCCTCAGATAGCTCCTGCGATTCTTGCATGGGTGGGAACACTGGGTTGATAACATTGGGCAGGGTGGGAGGAAGGAGGGTCAGAGTGAGGTCCCTGCAGTTTCTGCAGGCTATCGACGAGACTGGACTTTGTGGACTTGACTGGGTGGTGGACAGATTTAACAAATCTAGAAGGAGAAGGAGGGGTTTGCCGAGCTGTCTGTAAGGGTTGCGGAAACCCAGACAGAACCAAGGCCCAAAACTTGGGTGGGGGTAGCAGGTTTGCCCGTCCCCGCCTCCACAACATTCACCCAGTGTGCTGTCAGGTAGATGTAGCATCCCCGGCCTCAAACCAAAGTGTTGGTGGTCAAATGGCCTTTTGCAGTAACCGTGTTACTTGGGCGTGGATGATGTTTTGGGACATGTGCCTGGGCAAGGCAGGGATGGCACAGAGGGAAAAATAGTGATGGCTTGATTGCTTTCCCCCTTACCTATGCCATCTGTGGTTGTCATAGGCAACGTGATTTTAAGGGGTGCAGAATTTTATCTTCTTTTTTGTCTAGTTTGGCTTGGGGTCCATGGCAATGTAGAGGAAAGAAGGTTTCCTTGTATGGTCTCACTTTACAGAGAGGTTATATTGTCTTTGGAGTGTATTGTTGAGAGGCTGTGATAGTGGCGTAATAGTGCGACTTGGGCGCGTTATATGCACCCAGACATGCTTCCCCTGCTGTCCCAGTTGCATTCCAGCAGTGTTGGCATCCTTTTCTGAGGTTTCAGGGTGGACTTGGTGACCTCCAAGTGGTCGAATTGAGATTTCCAAGTGGCGAGCATTTTTTTCCCATAGACTTTAATGGGATTCGATATTCGGTCGAATAGTCGAATTTCGCGGTCTATTCGAATCGAATTTCGAATATTTCACTACTCGCTCATCTCTAATTTTTATTTATTTATTTATTTTTTTTACACTGATCACTTGATGGGGTAGATCATGTGATATTTTTGTAGAGCCAGTTGTTACGGACGCAACGATACCAAATATGTCTATTTTTTTATTTTTTTTTTTTACGTTTTACACAATAAGAGCATTTTTAGAAAAAAAAATCATGTTTTTGTGTTGCAATTTTTTAAGAGCCATTTTTTTTTCATTTTTCGGGCTATGATCTTGTGGGGGCTCATTTTTTGCGGGATGAGGTGACGTTTTTATTGCTATCATTTTGGGATGCATACGACTTTTTGATTGTTTGATATTTATGTTTTTTGGTAGGTGAGGCAACAAAAAAAGCTGTTTTGGCATAATTTTTATTAGATTTTTTTTTTACGCAGTTAACTTGATGGGGTAGATCATGTGATATTTTTATAGAGCCAGTTGTTTCGGACGTGGTGATACCAAATATGTAATTTATTTATTTTTATTTGTAACATTTAATGACATATTTGGGGGGAAATTATTTTTTTTTTGTGTGTGAATTTTTTTTTTTTAATTTATTTTTTTTTATATAATACTCTATTTTTAATTATTTTTTTATTTTACACTGTGTCCCCCATAAGGTCATACAAGACCTCGGGGACATTTAACTTCACTTATTTATTTTTTTTTTTTTGCACTTGATTTCTCCTGTAACTGGGGCTGACATAGTAGCCCCAGTTACAGGGGAAATACATCTCCAGAGTCCAGAGAGTCTGTACAGCATAATACTATGCTGTACAGCCTCAGTGCAGGGCTAATCGGGTCTATGAGAGACCCGGCAGCTCCTGCACGCTCCCGGCCCTGGCGATCACGTGACCGCCGGGCCGTAACAGGAAGCGCTGTGTATACAGCGATCTACAAGGCAGGGACCCCACTGTGCAGCTGCACGATTAGCGTGCAGCTGCTATTTCTGAATGGACGTTCAGAAACGTCCATTCAGAAATAGACAACCATTTCACAGACGTTTATATCCTATGGGCGGACGTGAAGTGGTTAAAGGGAGTCTTTCACCTATATAACTGCATTATAAGAGCACTGCCCCACAGACGATTGCATTCACATCCCAAACATATCTGTGTGCACTCTGTGTCTGTATTACATGTTCAGAAAAAGCACTTTTATTCTGCAGGAAAACAGCTCCCAAGTGCCCAGCTCTGCTGCAAGCCAGACTGAAGAGGGGAGGGCTGCTTTAGCTGCTCATATCTTGAGATTGGTAGCAGATAGAAAAATGCTGGAATTCCAAGCTTTCAAATGATGCCAACATCACAGTATTTTATCCAGGATATCAGAAGATATAGCTGTTAGAAATCCAGTCGGGAGAGAAAGCTGTTTTTAGTTTCACTTTCAGCTGGGCACTTGGGAGCTGTTTTCCAGCAGAATAAAAGTGCTTTTTCTGGACATGGAATACAGACACACAGTGCACACAGGTATGTCTGGGATGTGTGTGCAATCTTCTGTGGGGCACCACTGTTAGTTATATAGGTGAAAAACAGGTGAAAGACTCCCTTTAAGCTGTGGGGCGTGGTTGGTTTCAAGTGCCTCAACCCTATTGCCAATGTGTCTCATTTCACTTTTTATATCTGCTACCTCTTTCAGCACTGGAGCCAAGGCTTGATTGAGTGTCCTCTTAAACTGAACCTGTCAGCACTGAAACACCCCCTGAACTAGAGTAAGCGGTGTATAGTGTAAGTGATGCTGAATCCGAATATGTAAGCTTTATCTTCATACTCGCTTCCATTCTGACGCTGTGCTCCCACAAACCAGCAGTAAAATACATTGAGAGGACTCTTCTTTGAGTCCTCTCCATTATGTGAGTGAGCACTGGAGTCCACTGAGTGCATTTTACTGCTGGTTTGTCAGAGCACAGCGTCAGAATGCAAGTGAGTATGAAGACAAAAATTACATAACCGGACTCTACGTCACTCACACTATACACCGCTTACTCTAGCTTGGAGGGTGTTTCAGAGCTGACAGATTCCCTTTAGGCTCCATTCACACGTCCGTATTTGTGCACATCCTGGAAAATGATCAGTTTTTTGCAGATCCGTTTTTTCCAGCACATCCGTTCAGTTTTTCCGTAAAAAACGGAAAGGATGTATCCATATGTATGTCATATATGAATGAAGGAGGAATCAAATCTTTTTTTTTTTTTTTTTTTTCTACCCTCCTGGAACGGAATCCGCAAATGCAGATGACATGCGGATGCCCTTCCGCATGTCTTCCGCATTTATGGACGTCCCATAGACTTGTATTGGGCTACGGACCGCAATTTCGGGATGAAAGTAGGACGTGCTGGTTTTTTTATTGCGGACAATCGGAACGGAAACACGGATGCGGACAACACACGGAGTGATGTCCGCATTTTTTCGGGAACCATTGAAATGAATGGATCCGCATACTATCTGCGTTTTAGATCCGTTGTTGCGGATCGGACGCGGATATTATGCGGAGCAAAAATCGGGACGTGTGAATGGGGCCTTAAGAATAGTCTTAGACAGCGGAGCTAGGTCTGCATCATTTGCGGCTGCAACCTGATCCACCAAATCCACATCTGAGTCATCAATATTGTTAATAAGGAATTAATAAGGCACCATCTTAGGCCTTCCGGCGTGGGGGAGACATTGGCTTTCTCTTCAGGAATTTATTTCTGACGGACCTCTCTTCGTTTTGGGAGTCTCCATAAGGTCGGTGGACTTTTCTCCATAATAGCCATATAGGAGCATGTTAGCAAATGAAGACAGGTTTATGGAATGGGAGCTCGAGTGTCCTGAATGCAGGAAGTCTGAGTCTGCACCCAAAATAAAAGTTTTTAGCAACACAAAACCTCAAAAATAAGATAAGTCGTGTTGGATGATAGTGCAATGCCTCCTGCTCATCAATGTGCCACTACTCACAAACTAAGGGCCCATTCACACGACCGTATGTACATTTCCGCATCTTATCTGCAATTTTATGGATAAGATGCGGACCTATTCACTTTCCTTAGAAGTTCTCCCGCAAAAAAAAAAAATAAAACATGTCCTATATTTGTCCGCAAGAACGAACAAGTATAGGCATTTTCAATGGGGCGCCTGGCCGTGTGTTCCGCAGCGTTGCGGAACATATGCTGGGCCGCATCCGTAGTATAGCATGCGGACCAGCAATAATACGGTCGTGTGAATGGGGCCTAAGAGTGACAGAATCCTTGAATTGAGCGACCTGGCTTTATAGCTCCAGTAGATCGCTATGCCCCTAGGCCATAATGTCAGCATTGTTCTACGTTGCTGTCCCAGTGTTGAGAGAACAATGACAAACTGGAATGACAGCAAGAGGGGTTTTCTTGCATGGTTGAGTCGCTTGACCTTGTTTGACTGCAGAACACTACAATGATACCCTCAGAAGCACCCTTGATGAAGTAGCACCCCCTACACTCAAACCCTACCTACACAGAAGAAACTGGCTGGGAATTGAGTGTTTTGGTCCCAAGTATGTGACTTGAAATTACTTTAGATGCAGGGACTTTAGGAGGGTACTGCACTTTAATTGTATTGTATAATTTACCTTTTTTCCCCTGGTGTAATCCCCATTGGCAAGTATGTGTTCCATGACTGACAATGCGGTCCTGTGTACATCTTGTGCAATGTATGCAGTTCTGGAACAGCCACTTGAGTGTGCCAGTCCTGTGTAAGTTACTGTGTAATTGTCCTGATGAAGGAGGCATTTCACCCTTGAAACGCGTAGACAAAATAATAAAAAGATCGATACTTACCCTGAAGACCCCTCTGATTGCTGGCAGCGCTGAAGGATTGATTCCATCTTTTGTTTTACCTCTTCTTCAAATGAGAAAATTTCAACGCTCAGATGACTTGACAATATGGAAATGAGTTTGCTACCCTTTTGCACTCAATGGGGTAGATTTTTTTGGGGGGGCGGGTGGTAGAATGGTGGAGCAGAAAGCTAACTAGAGGAGCTAACTAGCCATGTAACAGACAGAAGGTGGTGCATATGGAAGAGTGCCAGGGAGGCTAGCCCTGATTTGACACACCCCAACAAGTTTGCAAAGTTGGCCGATGAGGGGGATGTAAGTTCAGGGATGGTACTGCTGCAGCCGGACACTTCCTCTACTAGTCAGAGCAAGGAGGGGACCAGGAGTGCAGGGCAGGCCACACAGGTGCTAGTAGTGGGTGATTCTATTGCTAGGGGAATCTCTCAGAACAATCTGTTAATCTGTCACAAAGACCATAATCATCGAACAGTATTGCCTTCCTGGCTCTCGAGTTTGACATATGACAGATTGGATTGATAGATTACTAGCAGGGTCTGATGAAGACACAGCGGTCATGGTGCACATTGGCACCAGCGACAAAGAGGTAGGGGGAAGGTCCTTAAAAATTATTTCAGGAACTTATGTTCTAAGCTAAGGACAAGGACCTCAAATATAGTATTTTTTGAAAGGCAGCGGAAAATTTTGGAGGTAAACAAATGGTTCAAATACTGAGGAGGATTCGATTGTTAAAACCAGTTTCGACCTTCTATGTGGTGCTAATCACTGAGCCGGACTCTCCAATCTAAAGATCTTTTGACAAATGGATGCAGGGTTGAGGGTATGGAGGTGGTTCATCTTATGCAGGAAAGAGTGGGTACCCTCGTCAAACTCACCTCATTTTTCAGCGTGGCCTCCTCCCAAGATGTTAGCTGTAAACCCCGGGAACTCATGAAGTGTTTGGCCCATCACCTCTTCCAGCACGCCCCTTAATTATTCAACTCAGCACACCGTCCGTCCTGCAGGGTCGACTCCACTCCAGGCAAGTCCTCCAGTGCTAATGAGGAATGCTCTCCATCCCTCTCTCCTGCCCAGCGCTATACCATGCTTGCTGATGTGCCCATTTTCTCTTCTATTACAATGAAGCCAATGAAAGATTTGATCTCTGATCTTAAATAATCTATCGACAAGGACTTCCAATCTGCTGAGATGTCACTTAAGTCCGAATTGATTCCCATAGGTGACGGCACAGTGCACCTAAAAGAAAAAATTGAGGAATTTACAACTGCACATAACAGCTTGGTGGATGCGCACAACAGAATCTAGAGATTCCCACCTGCAAGAATTCATCCTGCCTCAAGCTCTGGATAAGGAGTTTTTCATCATAGGATCCCTAAACCCGAGAATCTTTAGAAACTTTAATAAGGCTCTTTTGAAAGTGGCGGTGGTGACTACCAGAGGTGGACAGGGAAAGTGGCCCCATGTTGTAGGAGGGTCCAAATTGACAGAAGATAGGGCTAACACAAGTAGGTGGGACCAGCAATACCATATTGCAGCACAAAATACCACCCTAGCAGAGCCAAATACCTCAGTGCAACTCAATAAACTTACCTAGCAGCATCAAAAACCACAGTGCATCACAAAATAATTCCCCAGCAGGACAAAATACGTCCTCAGAACCTGCCCCTTTGTGGTGGCCAACTCCAGCTGCCACATTCTGTTCTCCTACACCAATTGCCTTAGGATGGCAATACACCCTGCATTAATTAACTCTGGGAGTGACAGATCATTACTTACTTGGCTCGCGGCCATTAGGAGAGCTCAGGTGGCCCCCTGGGCATCGTCCCAACTGGAAATTTCCCTGTAAAGTCTATAAACAATCCACCCCTGGCAACGACTAAAGATCTACCAGACTGCTTAAAGCAAGTCACTTTGTTTTCTGACCTCTCCCCAGCCACTTTCGCTGCAAAGAGGGAATTTGCGAAATGTACCCAGATTCTGCAGGAACACAAAATTCCCTATAGGTAAGGATTTCCAGTTAAGCTCATTGTACACCGTAATGGCACTTCTTATGCTCTCATGTCACCTAAAGATACAGCAGCCTTCATCACCAAGCACTCCCTTTTTCAACCACTAGAGGGCTCCGACAGTCCACCAAAGAAGAAACCTGCAACTCTGTCTCCAGAATGGACTGTAGTTGGATCCCCTAAAACTTCTTTATCCCCTGTGTGAGATCTATCTATGACTCTGCTTCTAACCATTTGATAGTACCAATACTTTGTTGTGCCTTATTTGGTTCTCTCATTCTGACATGGCACTCAGTATTGGTTGACCTGTTTTGAAGTCCTAATGCTAGTTGCTTTTGTTACTATATTCATGGTCTCAACTATATATTTCTCCCATCTAGTCTTGTCTCTCCTATAGATGGCTAATAGGGGCCCAAAAGGTTCATGTAGAACTGGACTGTTAACATTAATTTTCTGTTCATTCTGTTTCTATATGTTTTTAGCAATTTTCTTTTGATAATTGGCACGATTATTTTGTGCTATTTTGTTGCACTGACTGTTAAGGATGCATGTCATTGGTACTCAAAATTGCATCTTTAACCCCTTAATGAACTTATTGACAAGTGTTTTTCTTCCTTTTTTTTGTTGTCGTCTTCCAAGATCTATAACTTTTTTATTTTTCCGTGTATAAGGGCTTGTTTTTTACTGGACAAGTTGTAAATTTTAATGGTGTCATTTTTGGATACATTTTACTTTCTAATTATCTTTTTCTGGGAGGGAGATGGGGAAAAATAGCAATACTGCCACTGAGTTTTTACATTATAAATTTTTTATAGAGTTCATTTACTCTGGGTCAGTATGATTACAGCGATACCAAATACATATAGTTTTTTTATGTCTTACTACTTTTGTGCAATAAAACCCTCTTTTTTAAAAGGAAGATAATCTTTTTGCATCGCCACTTCTAAAGACTCGTTACTTTTTTATTTTTCTTTCTGGAGTTGTGTGAGGGCTTCATTTTTTTTCAGGACGACTTTTGCTGTTCATTGGTATCATTATGGGGTAAATTACGGATCTTGATCGCTTGTTTTTAAATGTAACCCCTTCCTGATGTATCATGTAATACAATGTAGTACATCATAGCGGGAAGTGACTTCCGCAATTTGACATACTAGTACCTCATGCTAATTGAGTGGGTACTGGAGTGGTGCGCACCCGATCAGTGTAGAGGTCCAGCAGTCACTGACAGCCAGGCCCCTGCTGTATCCCCCAGCATCGCTGTAAAAGCCATATTAACTCCTTCTATGCAGCCGTCAGCGCTGACGGCGGCATAGAAGGTGTTTGCGGTCAGTCAGGGTCTCAATCATTTCCCTACTCTGCGGTGACTGGGACCCGATGCATTATTATAATTATTATTATTATTATTATTATTATGTAAAACTAAAACCGGAATATTTGATTTTGTCACATACGTAACAACTTGCTCTATAATAATAGTACATGATCTAACCTGCAGATGAACATTGTAAAAAAAAAAATAAAAACTGTGAAAGAACAGTCATTTTTTGGTTACCTTGCCCTGAAGTCCTGGCAAGATCGTTTGGCATAGGTCAATGAAAAAATTGGACTGTGTAGCCTCAGACAACTCACCATCGAAGGAAAGATTTTTGTGCTGTGGAACAAGATCCTGATGGTTCTTCAGTGCTCAGCGCAATCCTGGCCTCCTCACGTGTGGCTGGCCATTACGAGGACTGTCTTTCGCTTCATCTGGGGCTCCAAAGTGGACAGAGTAAAACGGACGGTCATGTACAAAGAGCCCCGTGAGGGTGGGAAAAGAGTTCCAGACATCCCCACTCTGCTATAGGCAGCCTTTGTGTGTGACTGACAGCTAAAGAAGATGACTCAGTGGGCCATCTATGTCACGTTTCTTTTTCCTGCCTCTCTGGAGGAGGCTGGGTTGAGACAAGTGGGACAGCTTCTACCCCTATAACTGGGACATCCCCTGGTACTACCAGGACCTTCTCATGTTTGTAAGGGAACACAAGCTGGAGGGACTGAAGCCGACTTGTGGAAACCAAAAACTATCGAAAGGTTAATCCGAGTAAAGGACTTAAAGGGTTTCTGTCACCAGTTTTTTCGGTATGAATCAGGCTGACATTAGAGATGTGCTAATGTCACCTGATTCCAAATATATATCTGTTTTATTTACTGGTGCCCCCATTTTTATATAAAATGAACTTTTATTTTATGCTAATAAGGCCTCTAGGTGCAAGGGGCGTTACCCCTGCTCCTAGAGGCTCTGTTGATTGACAGGCCCAGGCAGAGAAGAAACACTCCATTCACCATAGCTTGCAAGGACCTTCAATGATGTCATGACCATGTGATCAGTTACATGGTTAGGATCACACAAACAGCCTGTCTCCTCCTAAACCATGTGACTGATCACATTGTCATGACATCATTGAAGGTCCTTGCAAGCTATGGTGAATGGAGTGTTTCTTCTCTGCCTGGTCCTGTCAATCAACAGAGCCTCTAGGAGCAGGGGTAACGCCCCTTGCACCTGGAGGCCTTATTAGTATAAAATAAAAGTTCATTTTATATAAAAATGGGGGCACCAGTAAATAAAACAGATATATATTTGGAATCAGGTGACATTAGCACATCTCTAATGTCAGCCTAATTCATACCGAAAAAACTGGTGACAGAAACCCTTTAATGGAGTCTAATCCAGGGCTCCCTGCTGCCACTGATGAGACTTTGGAAAAACGTGGCTTCTAGCAGGTTAACCAGTGGGCACAAAGACCTGGAATGGATGGCCATTCAGGGGGGCATTCATGCATGCTTGTGGACTATGCAACACCAGGTACTGCCCCAGGTGCCCTTTTCAGGAAGAGACATCTTTGCACCTCTTTTGGCAGTGCCCACTTGCGCAGGCCCTGTTGGACGCCCTGGAAAATGAACTCAGACATTATTCCCAGGAGCAGCCTGAAGTATGCTGCCATACTTTACGAACGAACTGGCTTAGGTCTTCCCCTGTCACATCCTTAAGGCTTAAAAAAGAGCTGGAGCTGGACATAGGAGCCATTTAAATGGAGTCTTTCACCTGTTTTTCACCAAGCTTTCAAATGATACCAACATTATATCCACTATATAGATGTTAGAAATCGAGTCGGGAGAGAAAGCTGTTTTTAATTTCACTTTCAGTTGGGCACTTGGGAGCTGTTTTCCGGCAGAATAAAAGTGCTTTTTCTGGTGATCTCTATAATGGGGACACCCCTTTGCTTGGTTTTCCTTCTATGGAGGGATATTTTGCTTTTACCGTGTTGAAGACCCATAACTGGGGCTCCACGGTTATTTTGCTTATTTTTGCGTTAATTATGCAACCCTTTGCTCAGCATATTAGATCATCTAATAAGTATCCCATTTTCAGGTAGAGAGCACAGTACTGGTCTCTTTGCTGAAGATTTTCTTCTAATTATGACCAATCCTTTATGTTCCGGCAATTTCTAATATTATCAGTAAATTCTCACATGCTTCACATTATACAAATATTTGTACCACAAAGACCCAGCTTGTCCGAGACTCTTTTTTAATATAATTTACTCCAATAGCACTTTGCTATAATGATACTGTTTTTGGCCTTCTACATTTAAAAAATAACTTATTATTTCACTAGCAGAAGGACCTGGCTTCGCCCGGGTATATTATCTATTTCATTTAACGTTTGTGTGTGTGTGTCGTTAAAAGATATTGAGAGTGACCTCTACAGCACCCTGCCTCCTTAACAGTGATCTCCACAGTCCCCACCCCTTAACACTGACCCCCTCCTCCAGTGCCCCATCTCCTTAAAATGAGACCTCCACAGCAGCCCACCCTCTTAATGTTGACCTTTACAGCAGCCTGCCCCTTTAACAGTGAGTTCCACAGCACCTCACCCCCTTGACAGTGACCTCCACAGGGCCCGCCCCCTTAACTGTGACCTCTACAGCACCCACCCCTTAACACTGACCATAGGTTACAGTCCCCTTAACTGACCTCCACCATTCTTGGCCCCCTTGACAGAGACCTACACAGCGACTGCCCCTGTAACAGTGACTGTCACAGTACTCCACTCCCTTAACAGTGACCTCACAGTACCCCGCTGTCCCTTTAATAGTGGCCTCCACAGTCCTCTCCTCTCTTAACAGTAACATCCACAACAGCCTGTCCCTAGAGAGGCCAGAGGTCCGGTTTTAGGCTGGACAGTCCGGCTTTCAGGCTCCCTGTCCTCCGTCATGCACAGGGCCTGGATGGACACAGGGATGTCCAATTGAAAAGCTCGCTCAGACAGCAGCACTGTGCAGTCTGAGCATGAGCTGCAGGGAGAGTCACCCTCCCTCCCACCCCTGCAGCAGACAGAAGTTGACTTTTACCTTTGTTTTTTTCAATCCCAGTAGGCTGCGGAGTGGGAGGGGGTGTGACCTGACTGGGTCGGGGATGTGGCTTAGCAGAACCTGGGGCGGGGCTTCTTTTGAGGGTAGCCTGAATTACAGGTCGATGCCATGGTAATTTATGACGAAACACAGTGGGTAGCAGTGGAAGAAAACATCTTTTATTACTACTGAACGGTAAATATGTGAAATTTACATTATATTAGGTAATGATTGATAATGAATTAGTCTAAAACATAAGTTATATTTATGGTAACCAGAATACCCCTTTAACAGTGTCATCCACAGTGCCCAGCCACTTCACTGCTGTAGCTCAGATATAAAGAAAAATGGGTTGTTATGGAAACAGTTGTAAAACTGTGTGTATGTGGAGCGTAAGGGCCTGCAAGCGTCTATTGACTGATAAGGGTCATGTGACCAGGCTTCTATTGACTAATGCCTTTTTTTGGAATATCTCAGGAACGGTACATCCTGGAGAGCTGACACCCGGTCTAAAACCTTCCCGGACACCTGATGTACCTGTGTGCCAAATTTCGTGATTGTAGCTGCGACGGTGTGGATTCCTTTAGTGGACGTACACATACACACATACATACATATACTCAGCTTTATATATTAGACTAGCAGAAGGACTCCGCTTCGCCTGAGTATATTTCATCTATTTTATTTAATGTTTGTGTGTGTCGTTGCAGAGAGAAAGTCAATGCAACTGACAGAAGTTGATTTTTACCTTCATTTTTTCAATCCCCATTGGCTGCAGAGTGGGAGGGGGCGTGGTTTAGCGGGACCTTGGGGGGGTTGCTTTTAAGTCCTTCTTTTGAGGCTAGCCTGAATTGTAGGTCGATGCCATGGTAATTTAAGAGGGCACGCAATGAGTAGCAGTGGAAGAAAACATCTTTTATTACTACTGAATGGTCGTAGTCTAAAATTAGTCTATTTAATTTATTTCATTTAATGTTTCTGTGTGTTGTTGCAGAGAGAAAGTCAATGCAGCTGACAGAAGTTGATTTTGACCAGGTCGGGGGCGGGGTTTAGAGGGACCTTGGGGGGGGGTGTGCTTTTAAGTCCTTCTTTTCAGGGTGGCCTGAATTACAGGTCAATGCCATGGTAATTTATGAGGAAACGCAGTGGAAGAAAATATCGCTTCGCACGGGTATATTTCATCTATTTCATTTAATGTTTCTGTGTGTCGTCGCAGAGAGAAAGTCACCCTCCCTCCCACCCATCCCTGCAGCTGACAGAAGTTGATTTTTACCTTAATTTTTTCAATCCCCGTTGGATGCGGAGTGGGAGGGGCGTGGCCTGACCAAGGTGGGGCGTGGCTTAGCAATACCTGGGGTTCAAGTCCTTCTTTAGGGGGTGGCCTGAATTACAGGTCGATACCATGGTAATGTATGAGGACACGCAATGGGTAGCAGTGGAAGAAAACATCTTTTATTATTTATTATTATCATATTATTATTATTTATTATTATTTCTACTGAACGGTCTTAGTCTAAAATTAGTCTAAAACATAGATTATATTTATGGTAACCGGAATAATCCCTTTAACAGTGTCATCCACAATGCTCTGCCCCTTTAAAGCAGTGAATAGAAATGGCTGGGTTGTTAGTTAACTGAGCTCCTCAGCTGGCTGCTAATTTCCTGGCTGGGTTGTTATGGAAACCGGTGTGTATGTGGAGAAAATGGCAGTTGGGATTTGAAGTGAAATGCTCCTAGGCTAATATTGGCTAAACCTTCCCAGATACCTGATGTACCTGTGTGCCGAATTTGGTGAAAAGCGGTCAAGTAGTTTGGTTGCGCATAGAGAACAGACAGACGGACAGAGACACTCATTTTTATAAATATAAACAAGAGATTTACTAAAATTGAAAAGCTAATAATAAAGAAAAGAAAGGTGCCCTTTGTGATATTAAAAATACAGGATGCACTTAGTTATATTCGCTTTGTTTTTTAGGTACTTTGATCAGAGTTATTAGGTTATAGACTGTTATTCTGATTCAGTGAGGCTATTAGTCTTCATACCATCTCTGTTATCTCAGCTTCTTTTTATTTCTATATAAGATAGTTTCACTAGCTTCACTAGTCACTGCTGTGGCTTCAGTTGTTATAAACTCCTATCTATAATCAATATATTCTCGCCTAAATGGAATATAGAGTTGCGTTCTTTTCACCTTAATTAAGAGTACTGATTACCACTCGCCAGTTTCCAAACCAACCACTCAGTATATCATTCATTCATATACTTCTGCCTGGATTGTAATCCCGGGGCGCCTGCAGTGCATGACGCCAATCCATATATCTAAGTGCTTTCTGCATATCTTAAAAACTTGTCACAAACTCCCCCAACATGTTTCGCCGAATACATGGCGTCCTCAGGGGTTAAGGAGTTGCTGGTGGAACGCACTGCAGGCGCCCCAGGATTCCGATCCAGGCAGGAGTATATAAATGAATGATATACTGAGTGGTTGGTTTGGAAACTGGTGAGTGGCAATCAGTACTCTTGATTAAGCAAATACAACTAAGTGCAAAAGGTAAAAAAACAAAGCAAATATAACTAAGTGCATCCTGTATTTTTAATATCATAAAGGGCACCTTTCTTTTCTTTATTATTAGCTTTTCAATTTTCCAAATGAAATAATAAAAGTTATATTTTTAAATGTAGAACATTATAAAGTTAACATAACCAAGTCCCAGATTCTTAACCTTGGGACCCTATTGAGATCTATCATAGCTCTTAAAGGGGTTCTGTAGTTCTGTAAAACTGATGATCTATCCTCTGGATAGATCATCCGCATCTGATTGGCGGAGGTCCGACACCCGGGACTCCCGCCGATCAGCTGTTTGAGAAGGCAGCGGCGCTGCAGGAGCGCCGCGGCCTTCTCTGTGTTTACCGCAGGCCCAGTGACGTCACGACTAGTATCACTGGCCTGGGCGGGGCTAAGCTCCATTCAAGTGAACAGAGTTTAGCCCCGCCCAGGCCAATGATACTAGTCGTGATGTCACTGGGCCTGCGGTGAACACAGAGAAGGCCGCAGGGCTCCTGCAGTGCCGCTGCCTTCTCAAACAGCTGATCGGCGGGGGTCCCGGGTGTCGGACTGCCGCCGATCAGATGCTGATGATCTATCCAGAGGATAGATCATCAGTTTTACAGAACTACAGAACCCCTTTAAAGATACCTTTAATTACAACTGGGTATTAGACTCCCATATTTAGGAATCAAACTTCCAGATTCCCACTTTAAACTGTTTGATAATCCCACACAGTGGTATCAATAAAAACTACAGTTCACCCCGCAAAAAACAAGCTCCGTGAATGGAAGTATACAAGAGTTATGGCTGTCAGAAAATGGCAATACAAAGAAAATATTTTTTTCCAATGGTTTTTATTTTTTTAAGTGGTTAAACAAAAACCTATAACAACTATAATCCTCTCCATCAGGATTTTAAAGATTCTTTACTTCTTTAGGGCTCATGCACACATCCGCAGCCA
The DNA here is from genome assembly GCA_900303285.1 of Rhinella marina. NCBI lineage: Eukaryota > Metazoa > Chordata > Amphibia > Anura > Bufonidae > Rhinella > Rhinella marina. The sequence goes on from ONZH01021401.1 coordinate 115,136, forward strand.
TTTTTGCGGTCCACAAATTGCGGATCCACAAAACACAGATAGCAGTCATGTGCCTTCCGCATTTTGCGGAACAGAAGGTCTGGCCCATAGTAACTGTCCTATCCTTGTATGTAACACAGTGCAATAGAACAGACAAACGGATGCAGACAGCACACGATGTGCTGTCCACATCTTTTGTGGCCCCATTGAAGTGAATGCGTCCACGAAAAATGCGGATCAAATGCAGACCAAAAATATATTCATGTTCATATGTGTTCATGAGCCCTTAAAAACATTCCTATACCTGTTCCTCTCTAATATCTTAAGCAACTCCATAAAACCATATTAAACTTTGTTTGGGGTAGGAGGAGAACTAATGACAGATTAAATTGTCCCTCCATTTTTCAATACTATAGAGCTACAATTTTGCAACAACTGAAATCCCTGTGGCATGGGGACTTGCCTAAAGCTTGTGCACAAATTAAAAGCTATTTCCTAGGAAAACATCACACATCATATAGACATTTCCAGCGCTGGCTTGATACAATAGCAATAATTCCATATAACACTGACAGTACAGTATTTACTTGCTGAGCCTATGGATTCACGGTTACTTTTAAATAACTACAGGATAATCTCAGTTACCATTCACTCTTCACATACACACACCACCGCAGCGCCACAGACAGCCCCCCCCCACCCCCAGCCCATCGCGATCTAGATCACCGCAGTCCCAGCATCCAGCCAAGGACCCCAAATCAGGCAAACAGCTCTTAAAAGTCCATTTGATGTCTAATTTTAAAACCTCCAAACACAGGTCAAAGTAGCCCTGGCTTACACCAGAAACTCGCTTTCTCCAGCGTTGCTTGCTCCAGATGTGCCGAACGCCTATGGAGAAAAACTCATACACCAGAAAATTTCCTACATTACAAATTCATGCTAAGAACCTATAACTCTGTCCTCTTCCTCACCAAGCAGACCTACTTCAACACGCTAATCTCCTCACTGTCCAACAACACTTTTCACTCCCTCCTCAGTCCTAAAGTGCAGGTGCTTATAACAGACCTTTGTGCTGAAGATCTGGTCTCCTACTTCACAGAGAAAAAAAAAATATCTGGCATGAAATAAAAAAACAACAACCTTCGTTTGACCTGTCCTGCACAACTAACTACAGACCAGTCTCCAATCTTCCCTTCATCTGTAGACTCCTAGAGCATCTGGTCTACTCTCGCCTCATCTGCTATCTCTCTGTTCACTTTCTCCTTGATCCATTACAATCTGGTTTCCGCACCCTACATTCTACAGAAACTGCCCTCACCAAAGTGACAAATGACCTCCTCACAGCAAAATTCAATGATGACGAATCTCTGCTCTTGACCTCTCTGCAGCTTTGGACACTGTAGACCATTTCCTACCATGTTTCAGTCTATTGGCCTAAAGGACATTGCCCTCTCCTGTTTTCATATCTCTCTAACCGCTCTTTCAATGCATCATTCACTGGCTCCACTTCTTCTACTCTCCCTCTTGCTGTTGGGGTTCCTCAGGTTTCAACCCTTGGTCCTCTACTCTTTTCTCTTTACACAGCCCTAATAGGACCGACTATCAGCCGATTTGGTTTCCTGTACCATCTCTATGCTGATGACACACAACTATACACTTTATTCCCCAACATCACCTTGCAGTATTACAGAACACTAGTGACTATCTGTCCACTGTCTATAACCTCATGTCCTCTATCTGATACTGAATCTGTCAAAAACTGAACTTCTTGTGATCTACTAACCTACCTAAACCAGATATCTTCATCTCAGTGTGTGGCACTACCATCACACCTAGGCAGCATGCCTGCTGTCTTGGTGTTATGTTTGACACTGATCTTTCCTTCATCTGTATATACAATCTCTTGCCCGTTTATATCGCCTGCACCTTAAATACATCTCTAGAATCCGCCCCTTTCTGACTATGGAAACAACAAAATCTCTTATTGTTGTCCTGATCCACTCCTGCATCGATTACTGTAACTAACTAATAATTGGCCTCCCCCTCACCAAAGTTTCCCCTTTCCACTGTATTCTTAATGCAACAGCCAGGGTCACCAATCTATCTAACCGCTACTCCGATGCCTCCACTCTGTGCCAGTTGTTGCACTGGTTGCCCATACAGTATATAATGCAATTCAAACTGTTTGTCCTCACCCACAAATCTCTCCACAGTGATGCTCCCCCCTCCATCTCTTTCCACATCTCTGTCTACCACCCTACCCATGCTCTAATCTCTGCAAATGCCTTACGATTGATGTCCACTAGTGTTGAGCGAGCATGCTCGGCAGAATACTGTGTTCGGTCGAGCATGGCGGCGCTATATACCTGACATCCGTTGTAATTTTTTCTGCCGCTAATCAAGGCGACAGTACCTGCGCTCAGTCTGCTGTATAACGTTTGCGCAAGGAGGCTCAGATAGTGTAGGGATAGGATTTTGCTAGGCAGGACTAGTTGTTCTGTTTAAAAGACCCAAAAGTCCTTTTAAGGACTGTTGTTATATCTGGCTACAATATTTTTTTTTCTTTTCGGGCAAAAATAACGCAAGTTTGCCTGACCCTAACACCACCTGCACAGCGTGTGCATTATAACGTTTCTGTATTCTATATACCTGACATCCGGTGTCATTTTTACTGCCTTTAAAAAACCTGTGTTGCGTGTGTATTATAACGTTACTGTTTCCTGCATACCTGACATCCATTGCTATTTTTCTGCCGTTAGTCAAGGTGACATTACCAGTGTTGCTTGTGCATTATAACGTTATTGTATCCTACATACCTGACATCCGATGCTATTTTGTCTACCGTTAATCAAGGCGACATTACCCGTGTTGCGTGTGCATTATAACGTTTCTGTATCCTAAATACCTGAAATCCTGTGTATTTTTTTCTGCCTCTAATCAAGGCGACATTATGTATACACATCTGTGTATTGGAGTGCCTGTTCCTTGTAATTTTTGGCAGCCCTTTCACTTTGTGCATAGGCTTTATGAATATAGGAGTCCCACGACATGAACAATTGTACCACAATGTGAATGAGGCCCTCCTTTATGTGATATACCGGTTGTATCGGAGTGCCTGTTCCTTGTAATTTCTGACAGCACTTGCGCTTTATGTACAAGTAAATATATGTTTCCTAACAATATTTCCTCTAAAATGAATGTTATCTTCAGTTTTGGAGGGTATTCTTGTCATTCCGTAAAAGTGGCGTAATACTCGGACAACATCGTTCACAGCAGCGACTTTGGAGTCCAAGATGCATCCAGACATACTCCCCATGCTGTTCCCAGACAATTTCAGTGCTGTTTCCACCATTTTCTCACCTTTCCCTATGAACCAGACACCCTCCCCTCTTCAGAGCAGGGGAGTGCCTGGTTTAGTGCTCGGGTTCTCCCATTGACTTCCATTGTGCTCGTGTGCTCGGTCGAGCACTCGAGCACCGGCTAGTGTTCGACCCAAGCACCTGAACACTGCGGTGCTCGATCATCACTAATATCCACCATAATCCGAACCTCTCACTCCTGGCTCCAACACTTCTTCCAAGCTGCATCAGTTCTCTGGAATGCCCTACCCCAAGAAATTAGGTTAAATTGCAATATACACAGTTTTAGGCGCTTCACATCCTGTGATCTAACTCCTCTCCATATATAGCCCATTTATAATCAGTTCTTGATCCTCTACCAAATGCTTCACCGCACCACAGCTTTATATGCATTCCTCTATTTTCCAAAGATGGCTGGACCATTGCACAAAACAAGCACTTTTACCTTTTGTGTCACCCCTTTTTCATCATAGATTGTAAGCTCTTGCGAGCAGGACCCTCATTCCTCTTGTTCTAAGTATTGACTTGCCTGTTTGCTATGTTATTTATGACTGTTTGTACATGAATCCCTAAATTGTAAAGTGCTGCGGAATATATTGGCTCTATATAAATAAAAATTATTACTTTCTACATTACAAGCCTTCTCTCTGACACATTGCCCACTTGCTCTCAAATGGCAATTATTTACGCACCACATGCATCTTTCCCCCATCTCAGTTTTGGAAATAGCCATTCCAGATTTGAATCTGGCCAATTGGAAGGAAAAGATTCTCCACTATATTGGAGATTTTTCTGTTGAAACAGTATTCATCTCCTTTTCACAACTATCTGCCAAATATGACCTTTCTTCCCATGACTTTTACAAGTACCTCCAGGTTAGACATGCTTTGGTCTCTCTTCCTCCCTTTGACCCATCTCCCTCATCCCACCCTCAGTCTATGTTAACACCTTCTTGAGTCCTGTGAATGTGTGGATGAATGACATGTTGTGTGTAGCTGTTGCTCATTCTGGCACTATTGAATACTGATGGTGCAGTCTTTTTTTTACGTGTTATGATATTTCCAACTGTCATGTTACTGATGCACTTTGTTCCTGATATCTGAGTAGTGTAGACTCTACTATTGTGAGATGGCTGGTTTGTTTAGTTATTTATGGGTTTCGCTTTATTTCAGAATTCTAAAAAAAAAAGGCTTGTGAGATATCAGTGCCGATGTAGAGAGGCCTGAGCTTTTGTAAGCTAAGTATCTATTACAATATCAAGGGTAGTCATATTGATTTGTAGCGCAGTGTAAAAAACAATATGTACATTTGATTAGCTTAAAATGTAATTTTTTAATAATATCCTTACAGATATTTTTATGACTAAAAATATTCACAAGCCCCCTTTTTTTCAACTATTTAGCGAGTGCTTGACACATTTGCTAAATTTTACTCAGCAGTAAAAGAGGAGTTAAAACGTTTCCAGTCAGGAGCCCGAGTAGTTTTTACTCCAGGCACACGGACTGCCGGAGGTGCACCTAATTCATAAATTAGGGCAATCCTTTGGCAGTGCAGAGTGGGAACAAAGATGGGTGTAAAAAACCCAGTATTTGTAAATGACCCCCAATAAGTACACCTAATAAAATCTATCATAGGGTACACGGGGGTACAATACACCTTGTGATAAATGAACTAACTAACTGTCCTACCACATTCAGGGTTTTGCTGGTTTGCCAGCATGATGTCCATTGGAATTGGAAGTAGGTCACTGTGGTGATAGAGCGAATAACCACATAAAGAGAGCATGTAACTGTCCCTGTTAAATCCCCAGCAAGGGCTTTGCCCTTAGTGCTACCGCACAGTAGTTATGCCCACATTCTGCTCCCTCACAGTACTAATGGCCACATTGTGCCCCTTCACAGTAGTAATAGTCACATTGTGCAACCTCACAGTACTAATGCTCACATTGTGTCCCCCATAGAAGTAATGTCCACATTGTGTCCATTTCACTGCAGGTAGCCCACTTTGTACCTCCTTACTAGAGATGAGCGAGTAGTGAAAT
>ONZH01021402.1:0-60526 GCA_900303285.1 Rhinella marina
ATCAGTCACATCTTATTACAGTACAGCAGTGTTATATCAGAGGAGGGGCTGATATCAGTCCCATCTTCATTACACAGTACAGGCAGTGTTATATAAGAGGAAGGGGCTGATATCAGTCACATCTTATTACAGTACAGCAGTGTTATATAAGAGGAGCGGCTGATATCAGTCACATCTTATTACAGTACAGCAGTGTTATATAAGAGGAGCGGCTGATATCAGTCATATCTTATTACAGTACAGCAGTGTTATATAAGAGGAGCGGCTGATATCAGTCATATCTTATTACAGTACAGCAGTGTTATATAAGAGGAGCGGCTGATATCAGTCACATTTAGAACTGGTACGGTGTCCCCTGCCCTTTGTGTCCCTCAGATTTTGGGCTTTGTGTAGTGAGTTCCCTCTTCCCGTCTCCCTCACTCCTTCTATTCACGTGTCTATGGAAACCTGAGGCCCCCGGGATCCCGGCCCTCCGCGTCTTTGTCCTAAAATCAGAGGGATTGAAATTTGTGCTTTGTGGAGGCGGCGGAGAGGATTACATATTCCTGTCTCGTCCCCTAGCACTGCAGTGTCACATCGGGGATGAGTATAATGGATATTATATAACAGGCCGCCGCAGTCTGTGCCGCCATATCACTACCATCCTCACCTGTCAGGTGTATTGAAGACCATGAGAAGCTGTGTGCGCCCTCAGATGACCCGGAGTCCATAGGGTTCATAGAAAGGTGTACAGCACGGCACACAGAGGATAAGTGTGAACCTCCATACAGGGAGCAGAGGATGAGTGATGTATTACTTGTGATGTCAGTGATACATCGGCACACCACTTCCTTAGTGACTGTGCAGGGCTCTTTCACACTTCTGTCAGGTTTCTGCAGATATGTGTCATGGATCTTCTACCCACAGAAGCTTTGGACAGGTGACCTCTGCCCATGACTGTGGGGGGCGTGCAGTGTATGATATCACATATCCGGGGTCACAGGATGAGCGGCTGATAACACAACGCTCCATTGTTACAAGGGACAATGGTGACCAAGAGAAATACTGCAGAATCACAACCCCTCCTCACTGGCCAGGGGATAATGTGTATCCCAGCATACGGCGTATACTTGTATCACAGCATAAAGGGAGGTACGGTGTATACTGCACGTGTATCACAGCATACGGGGAGATACGGTGTATACTGCACGCACAGGAGCATACGTACGTATACTGCAACGTGTATCACAGCATGTACGGTGTATACTGCACGTGTATCACAGCATACGGGGAGATACGGTGTATACTGCACGTGTATCACAGCATACGGGGAGATACGGTGTATATTGCACGTGTATCACAGCATACGAGATATGGTGTATACACGTGTATCACAGCATACGCACATGGGAGATACGGTTGTATACTGACGTGTATCACAGCATACGGGGAGATACGGGTATACACGTGTATCACAGCATACAGGGAGATACGGTGTATACTGCACATGTATCACAGCATATTATACGGTGCAGTATCACAGCAGGAGGGGATACGGTGTATACTGCACGTGTATACACCAATACTGCATGTACATACGGGATATGGTGTATACTGCACGTGTATCACAGCATACGGGAGATACGGTGTATACTGCACGTGTATCACAGCATACAGGGGATAAGGGGATACGGTGTATACTGCACGTTGTATCACAGCATACGGGGAGATACGGTGTATTACTGCACGTGTATCACAGCATACGGGGAGATACGGTGTATACTGCACGTGTATCACAGAATACGAGGAGATATGGTGTATACTGTACGTGTATCACAGCATACGAGGAGATATGGTGTATACTGCACGTGTATCACAGCATACGGCGAGATACGGTGTATAGCTGCACGCATGTATCACAGCATACAGGGAGATACGGTGTATACTGCACAATGTATCACAGCATATGGGAGATACGGTGTATACTGCATGTGTATCACAGCATACCAGGAGATACGGTGTATACTGCAGGTGTATCACAGCATACAGGGAGATATGGTGTATACTGCACATGTATCACAGCATACGGGAAGATACGGTGTATACTGCAGTGGTATCACAGCATACGGGGAGATACGGTGTATACTGCAGGTGTATCACATCATACGGGGAGATAACGGTGTATACTGCAGGTGTATCAACAGCATACGAGGACATATGGTGTATACTGAACATGTATCACAGCATACGGGGAGATACGGTGTATACTGCACGTGTATCACAGCATATGGGAGATACGGTGTATACTGCACGTGTATCACAGCATACGGGGAGATACGGTGTATACTGCACGTGTATCACAGCATACAGGGAGATACGGTGTATACTGCACATGTATCACAGGATATGGGGAGATACGGTGTATTCTGCACATGTATCACAGCATACGGGGAGATATGGTGTATACTGCACGTGTATCACAGCATACGGGGAGATACGGTGTATACTGCACGTGTATCACAGCATACGAGGAGATATGGTGTATACTGCACGTATATCACAGCATCCGGGGAGATATGGTGTTATACTGCACGTGTATCACAGCATACGGGGAGATACGGTGTATACTGCACGTGTATCACAGCATACAGGGAGATAAGGTATATACTGCACGTATATCACAGCATACGAGGAGATACGGTGTATACTGCACGTGTATCCCAGCATACGGGGAGATACGCTGTATACTGCACGTGTATCACAGAATACGAGGAGATATGGTGTATACTGCACGTGTATCACAGCATACGGGGAGATACGGTGTATACTGCACGTGTATCCAGCATACGGGGGAGATACGCTGTATACTGCACGTGTATCACAGCATACGAGGAGATATGGTGTATACTGCACGTGTATCACAGCATACGGCGAGATACGGTGTATACTACACGTGTATCACAGCATACAGGGAGATAAGGTGTATACTGCACGTGTATCACAGGATATGGGGAGATACGGTGTATACTGCACGTGTATCACAGCATACGGGGAGATACGGTGTATACTGCACGTGTATCACAGCATACAGGGAGATACGGTGTATACTGCCACGTGTATCACAGCATACCGGGAATACGGTGTATACTGCACGTGTATCACAGCATACCGGGAGATACGGTGTATACTGCACATGTATCACAGCATATGGGGAGATACGGTGTATACTGCACGTGTATCACAGCATACCAGGAGATACGGTGTATACTGCAGGTGTATCACAGCATACAGGGAGATATGGTGTATACTGCACATGTATCACAGCATACGGGAAGATACGGTGTATACTGCAGGTGTATCACAGCATACGGGGAGATACGGTGTATACTGCAGGTGTATCACATCATACGGGGAGATACGGTGTATACTGCAGGTGTATCACAGCATACGAGGAGATTCGGTGTATAATGCACATATATGACAGCATACAAGGAGATACGGTGTATACTGCACGTGTATCACAGCATACAGGGATATACAGTGTATACTGCTGGTCTATCACAGCATACGGCGAGATACGGTGTATACTGCACGTGTATCACAGCATACCAGGAGATACGGTGTATACTGCAGGTGTATCACAGCATCCAGGGAGATATGGTGTATACTGCACATGTATCACAGCATACGGGAAGATACGGTGTATACTGCAGGTGTATCACAGCATACGGGAGATACGGTGTATACTGCAGGTGTATCACATCATACGGGGAGATTCGGTGTATACTGCAGGTGTATCACAGCATACAGGGAGATATGGTGTATACTGCACATGTATCACAGCATACGGGGAGATACGGTGTATACTGCAGGTGTATCACATCATACGGGGAGATTCGGTGTATACTGCAGGTGTATCACATCATACGAGGAGATACGGTGTATACTGCACGTGTATCACAGCATACGAGGAGATACGGTGTATACTGCACATATATCACAGCATACGGGGAGATACGGCGTATACTGCACGTGTCATATTGTCTGGTCTGGACTCTACATTCCTGGTCGTCTGCAGATTTAGTACCTATTTCAGGACATAGGACAGCTCCTTGCTGACAGTCTCCATTGTTGTGTGCAGCCTACAGCTGAAGCGTTAGGTCAGTGTAATGGTGACTGCAGCTTTGGATGTGACTGGAGTATAAGACAGATCATGAAGTAATCCTTCATAGCATGGACTGGTAGGTGGTGTATACATGGGGGCACACTGTGACAGCCGCTCCTTTCGCTGTATACCACCCCGGATCTCCTGTGCCCGCTCCCCTGTAACGTGATGTTATTCTCTTGCCCGCAGGCTGCGCTGATGGGAGGGACCACCATGGTGATCGGACACGTCCTTCCAGACAAAGACATGTCGCTGCTGGACGCCTACGAGAAGTGCAGGAGCCTGGCCGATCCCAAAGTCTGCTGTGACTACGCCCTCCACATGGGCGTCACCTGGTGGGGATCTAAGGTACTGCGTCCAAATCTCCTGGGATAATCCCTCCTGATACACACAGATCCTGCGGGATTATAGTCTCTGATCCCCCCTCAGGGCTCATGTTATATATGATTATTGCCAGCCCTATTCCTCCTGTGCTTCCTGGTTTAAGAGTAGAATACCAGGACTGTAGTGAAGACTGACACAGCGAAGCACTGTTGGGTGCGCTAAGAGTTCGTCCTCCATGTCTGGTACTACGCCAGTAAGGGCCCTATTGTGATCCCGCATTGGGGGCCCCTCTCCACTGTTTACGCCCTAGGGTCACATCCGTTGTTTCTCCCTCTGTCTTGCAGGTCAGGGCTGAGATGGAGACTTTAGTCCGGGAGAAGGGGGTGAACTCCTTCCAGATGTTCATGACCTACAAGGACCTGTACATGCTGAGGGACAGCGAGCTCTACCAGGTCTTCAGACACTGCAAGGATCTGGGCGTGGTCACCCGAGTCCACGCCGAGAACGGAGACCTGGTGGCCGAGGTGAGGAGACGTCTGGATGTGTCATCTACTATAATGCCCTGTGTCGCCGTATGATCATGTCATATACTCTAGTCACCTCCAGAGCTGCATTCACTGCCACAGCACCTGTTCTCCTCCAGTATCTTGCGCTCTCCAGTGTTGCACAGTGGGAGATGTAGTGCAGCGTAATGGAGAACACTACATGTCAACACAGTGCCGACTGAGTCAACCTGCCAGCCAGCAGAATTCTGAATGCAGCTCTGGATGCGACGGGAGTATAAATGTGTAGATGTTTCGGTGCAGAATGTGAAGGTGAAGTTGAGCGATCATGAAGAAGAACAGGGAGTCGCCTTTTTGGCTCTGACGAAACTGAACCAGGATTGATCTGGAGTAGGACGGGGCGCTCGAGAGGTAGCAGGAAATCAGCAGAAGTCAGAGTTCAGCTCTGGATGTGGAGTGAAGATTTAATATAGACGCCTTCGGGGACATTTTTGTATTATTGCATTTTACACATTTTGGGCTAAAATCAGTTTTTCACTTGGTCTTTATTAAAAATGTTCAGCCATTTCTGAGATACAGGAGTTAAAAATCAGTCTGTTTGCAGGCTGTTACTCTCTGTTTTTAAATCCCGTCATCTAACGGCTCATGTGTAGCTCTTATCTCTGATTTCCTAAACACTTATTTAAGCCATATTCCTATCTTATTCTATAATGAGTGTTTATGAAGTCAGGAGATCAATCATAATAGCTACACATGAGCCGTCAGATGACAGGATAAAAAAACAGACTGTGACAGAATGGCTTATAAAGGCTTGCATTTTACATATGCAATCATAAAAAATTTCCTCAAAGGTGTCCTTAGCCTTTAAAGAAGTAACTGAACTCCATATGCCCCCATATGTGTGTGACGCACGGAAAGTGATCGTCGAAAGTGCACGCCCTCTAGAGTTTTTGTTGTCGTCTGCATTTGCCCATATAATGCCAGCTTTGAACTTTCCTTGCAGGGTGCCAAGGAGACCTTAGAGCTCGGAATCACCGGCCCTGAAGGGATTGAGATCAGTCGGCCTGAGGAGGTATGAGCAGCCCCCCAACCTGGCCGAACCCACTGTATAGAAAACAATGTAGACTGTGAGCACCGCTGCCTCTGGTGGCTGATCTGGGGCACTGCAGCAGCATGTTTGACGTCACTGGTGTTGGCTTTGTGATGACAGGACCAGACCTCATTATTTTTATATTTATTGCTGACAGTTATTTCACATCATTACTGTATAAATATTCACACCCCTCCGCACTAAAAATCTTCATTAAAGGGGTTTTCTAAGAATTACATTTTTGATGATCTTTCCTTGGAACGGGTCATCAGTATCTGATCGGTTTCTCGGAAGAGCGCTGCGGCCTCCTCATTTTTTATCAAGGACAGCGCAATACATTGTATAGTGGTCGTGCTTGGTATTGCAGTTTAGTCCCATTTACTGGGATGAGACTGAGCTGCACAAAGGCCATATGACTGATGGACGTAACGTCACAGGCCTTGGTGAGAGCCGGACTCCCACTAATCGGATATTCATGACCAATCTTGAGGATAGATCATCAGTTTTAAACCCCATTAACACAATAACTGAAGATAGGGAGGGGAGGTGGGGGGATGATGCTGCAGTATTTTTCCCTTAGATCATGAAAATCATGCTGATTGGCTCAGAGCTATGACATCACACCAGGAAGAGCCCGTCCCCTCAGAGCAGTAAGGCCTCATGCACACGGTTGTAGTTTTGGTCTTCATCCGATCTGCATTTTTTGCGGATCAGATGCGGACCCATTCATCTCAATGATGTGCTGTCTGCATCATTAAGTCCGTTCTGCGGCCCCGCAATAAAATGGAACGTCCTATTCTTGTCATTTTGCGGAAAAGGACAGGACATTTGTAAAGGAGTGAAAATAAAATGTCTGCAGGCTCTTGGCCTGTATCCGTGTTTTTTGGATCCGCAATTTGCGGAACGCAAAAGCGACTGCGGCCGTGTGCATGAGCCCTAATATAGAGCACAGTGTTATAGAAGAAGTCTGTCCTTTACACTATTGACTGCCCTGTCCTCATTACAGCTGGAAGCGGAAGCCGTGCACCGAGCCATAACCATCGCCAACCGGGTGAGAGTGCAACAATGGTGGACTTGTGGTGTGATACGCTGTAGTGTGACGCTGCTCCTGTGCGTGATATGTGTGTGATATGTAGTGTGCTGACGCTGCTCCTGACGCTGCTCCTGTGCGTGATATGTAGTGTGACGCTGCTCCTGTGCGTATATGTAGTGTGATGCGTGCGTGATATGTAGTGTGACGCTCTCCTGTGTGTGTGATATGTAGTGTGACGCTGCTCCTGATATCTGTGTGTGATATGTAGTGTGACGCTGTGACGCTGCCTGTGTGTGATATGTAGTGTGACGCTTCTCCTGTGTGTGATATGTAGTGTGACACTGCTCCTGTGTGTGTGATATGTATATGTGACGCTTCTTCTGTGTGTGATATGTAGTGTGACGCTTCTGTCTCCTGTGTGTGATATGTAGTGTGACGCTTCTCCTGTGTGATATGTGATATGTAGTGTGACGCTGCTCTGTGTGTGATATGTAGTGTGAGGCTCCCTGTGTGTGTGATATGTAGTGTGACACTGCTCCTGTGTGTGATATTAGTGTGACGCTGCTCCTGTGTGTGATATGTAGTAGTGTGACGCTGCCCCCTGTGTGTGATATGTAGTGTGACGCTCTCCTGTGTGTGATATGTAGTGTGAGTGTATGTAGTGTGACGCTTCTCCTGTGTGTGATATGTAGTGTGACGCTGCTCCTGTGTGTGATATGTAGTGTGACGCTTGCTCCTGTGTGTGATATGTAGTGTGACGCTTCTCCTGTGTGTGATATGTAGTGTGACGACGCTCCTGTGTGTGGTATGTAGTGTGACACTGCTCCTGTGTGTGATATGTAGTTGTGACGCTGCTCCTGTGTGTGATATGTAGTGTGACGCTTCTTCTGTGTGTGATATGTAGTGTGACGACGCTCCTGTGTGTGATATGTAGTGTGACGATGCACCTGTGTGTGATATGTAGTGTGACGACGCTCCTGTGTGTGATATGTAGTGTGACGCTGCCCCTGTTTGTCATATGTAGTGTGACGCTGCTCCTGTGTGTGTATGTAGTGTGACGCTTCTCCTGTGTGTGATATGTAGTGTGACGCTGCTCCTGTTTGTGATATGTAGTGTGACGCTCTTCTGTGTGTGATATGTAGTGTGACGCTGCTCCTGTGTGTGATATGTAGTGTGACACTTCTCCTGTGTGTGATATGTAGTGTGACGCTGCTCCTGTGTGTGATATGTAGTGTGACGCTGGCTCCTGTGTGTGATATGTAGTGTGACGCTTCTCCTGTGTGTGATATGTAGTGTGACGCTGCTCCTGTGTGTGATATATAGTGTGACACTGCTCCTTTGTGTGATATGTAGTGTGACACTGCTCCTGTGTGTGATATGTAGTGTGACGCTGCTCCTGTGTGTGATATGTAGTATGACGCTGCTCCTGTGTGTGATATGCAGTGTGACACTGCTCTGTGTGTGATATGTAGTGTGACACTTCTCCTGTGTGTGATATGTAGTGTGACGCTGCTCCTGTGTGTGATATGCAGTGTGACACTGCTCCTGTGTGTGATATGTAGTGTGACGCTGCTCCTGTGTGTGATATGTAGTGTGACACTGCTCCTGTGTGTGATATGTAGTGTGACGCTGCTCCTGTGTGTGATATGTAGTGTGACACTGCTCCTGTGTGTGATATGTAGTGTGACGCTGCTCCTGTGTGTGATATGCAGTGTGACGACGCTCCTGTGTGTGATATGTAGTGTGACGCTGCTCCTGTGTGTGATATATAGTGTGACGCTTCTCCTGTGTGTGATATGTAGTGTGACGCTTCTCCTGTGTGTGATATGTAGTGTTTAGGATTATAGAAAATCACGCACTCGCTTATAATATATGCAATTAGGATTTATTAGGGACAAGGTCCCATAAGGAACTTGTGAGTTACAAATATACAGCTCTCCGAAAATATGTAAATCAGGAAATATATTAGTATTTGCGCTTATTATGGAGACGTTTCGGTCGTTCTGACCTTTGTCAATCAAACGCTGAAAATGAAAAGGAAAATTATTAGTGATCTAAAAGGCTTACTAAAAGCTATAAGGTACGTCTGAAAAACAAGCTATATGGCTAATAAATGGTATCAGAAAAACCAAGAGGAAAATTGTCTCTAGGATAATTAGAGAACTGGTATGAAGGCATGTAGAAGAGAGGCCAGGGGCGTTCAAAGCTAATGGCTGGGATAGATATCGTGATGCCTCAATGTGGGGGCTACAGGAGGCTGGTCACGCCAAAAAGAAACAAGTACAAATACATATAGTTACATAAATCTTACCATTAGAAGAAGGTGTATGTAGGTGATGCAGAGCTGTGTTAGGCAGCGTGCGGAAGCGCTATTTAAGGCGTCCCTGGAAGGAGGAAGTGCCAGGCCGCGTCCGGAAACCGGAACAATGGCGGCGGCCATATTGGAAAGGGCGCGCATGCGCAATGGGCAAAAAAGAGACGGGCGCCATATTGGAACTGGGCGCGCTTGCGCATAGAGACATATGGGAGCGGGCGCCATTTTGGTTGTGGTGGCGCATGTGCAGTAGATGTATGCGAGTATAGTAGCCATATTGGAGATGGTATATGTAAATTGACTAAAATGATGTAAGGTATGTGATTATAATAATATGAGTATCCAAGAGTAATGGTGGTGTAGTGAGATAGTGTAACTATATAATGTATGAGTGTGTAAAGAAGGAAAAGTGAGAGAAGAAAGGAATAGTAAAGGAAAAGGGGGAGGAGAGATATGGCATGACCAGGGACCTGATACTACCTTGTGTAATTGGAGTTTTTCAACGAGTCTGGAAAGAAAAAAAGGAAAGAAATTAGTATCAACTATTGAATACAATATATTATATACAATTGAGCATGAAAAATCTTCTCTGGACAACTTCAAGTGGGAAATATGTCATATTCCCGATTAAGTCCACTGGGATGGAGAGTATTGAGTGTGTGTATCCAGAAGGATTCTCTCTTCTTCAAGAGTCCGATGTGATTCCCTCCTCGTCTGGGTCGCTTGATTTGCTCGATCACTTGAAATTGTAGTTGAGCCAGATTATGGCCCGCTTTCTTGAAGTGTTCTGGGAGGGGGAGCCATATTTTTTGACATCTAATAGTTGATTTGTGGTGTATAATTCTGTCTCTTATCGTTTGGGTGGTCTCTCCCACATATAGTAACCCACAAGGGCATTTTATAAGATACACCACAAATTTAGAATCACAGGTGAAAAAATCTTTAATGAAGAAAGGTTTGCCGGAGCGAGGGTGGTGTATAACATTGCCTTTCGTTACGTTGCTGCAACAGGAGCAGCGTAGACAAGGGAAGGTACCGGTTTTTTTGGTGCTAAGAAATGTTTGTTGTGGGAGTTTGTTCTGGCTGCCAATATCGGCTTTAATGAGGTGGTCCCTGAGGTTCTTGGGTCTTTTGAGGCACATTAGTACTGGGTTGTGAAATTCAGTAATATTTGGATAGGTTCTATTAAGTAGTGGCCAGTGTTTACGTATGATTTGTTGTATCTTATAAATGACCGGGTGGTATGTATGAACAAAGGCTATTCTATTGGATTTAGTTGTAGACGGAGTCTTTGGATTCATGTCAGGTGTGAGTAAGGGTTCAGGGTATCCTCTCTTCCGAAATTTATCCCTCATCTTGGACAATTGAATCTCTTTGTTAGATGGATCAGAGACGATACGTTGTATACGTGTGAGTTGTGATTTTGGTAGGATCTTTTTGTATTGATGGGGTGACAGCTGGAAAAGTGAAGGAGACAATTTTTGTCGGTAGGCTTAGTGTATAAGTCAGTGGATAGGTTCCCTGTATTGTCAAGTTGTACTAGAGTATCTAGGAAACTGATGGAACGAGAGTCATGTTGTAAGGTGAATTGGAGCTCGGGACGTATTAGGTTGATGTGGTCTACAAATAACATGAGTGTCTCAATGGGGCCTGTCCAAATACAAAAAATATCGTCGATATACCGGTGCCAACATAGGGCAAATTGTTGAAAGAGGGCTGTTCATGTAGATATGATTGGTTTCAAATGCAGCCATATAAAGGTTAGCATATGGGGGGGCTACGTGTGCCCCCATAGCAGTACCACGTCTTTGGACGTAGTAATTGTCTCCGAATAAAAAGAAGTTATCTGTAAGTACTATGGTAAGTAGTTCGATGCAAAAGTTTATGGAGTCAGTTGTTAATGTCTGTGTAGTAAGAAGGTGTTGCTGTATTGCCTCAATGCCTAGCTGGTGAGTGATGGATGTGTATAAACTATTGACGTCTAAGGTCACCAGCAGGCTGTTGGTTGGTATTGTAGGAAGTTGTCTCAAAATATCAAGAAAATGTCCAGTGTCAAGAATAAATGATTTGGTGGCTCTAGTGATTGGTGTTAAAATCTTTTCAAGGAATTTGGACAGTGGGGAAAGGATGGAATCTGTGGAAGCCACAATTGGTCTGCCTGGGGGGTTTACGAGTGATTTATGGATTTTTGGAAGAATGTAAAATACTGGAGTAATGGGATGTGGGTTGATAAGATATTCGTGAGTTTTTTTATCGATGGTCCTGTTGTCTAAGTATTTGTTTAGGGTATTTAGAATCTTAAGTCGTATCTCACTACACCACCATTACTCTTGGATACTCATATTATTATAATCACATACCTTACATCATTTTAGTCAATTTACATATACCATCTCCAATATGGCTACTATACTCGCATACATCTACTGCACATGCGCCACCACAACCAAAATGGCGCCCGCTCCCATATGTCTCTATGCGCAAGCGCGCCCAGTTCCAATATGGCGCCCGTCTCTTTTTTGCCCATTGCGCATGCGCGCCCTTTTCCAATATGGCCGCCGCCATTGTTCCGGTTTCCGGACGCGGCCTGGCACTTCCTCCTTCCAGGGACGCCTTAAATAGCGCTTCCGCACGCTGCCTAACACAGCTCTGCATTACCTACATACACCTTCTTCTAATGGTAAGATTTATGTAACTATATGTATTTGTACTTGTTTCTTTTTGGCGTGACCAGCCTCCTGTAGCCCCCACATTGAGCATCGATATCTATCCCAGCCATTAGCTTTGAACGCTCCTGGCCTCTCTTCTACATGCCTTCATACCAGTTTTCTAATTATCCTAGAGACAATTTTCCTCTTGGTTTTTCTGATACCATTTACTAGCCATATAGCTTGTTTTTCAGACGTACCTTATAGCTTTTAGTAAGCCTTTTAGATCACTAATAATTTTCCTTTTCATTTTCAGCGTTTGATTGACAAAGGTCAGAACGACCGAAACGTCTCCATAATAAGCGCAAATACTAATATATTTCCTGATTTACATATTTTCGGAGAGCTGTATATTTGTAACTCACAAGTTCCTTATGGGACCTTGTCCCTAATAAATCCTAATTGCATATATTATAAGCGAGTGCGTGATTTTCTATAATCCTATGTGTTATGGGAACAAATTCCCGTTGATCACAGCACCACCACAGATTAAAGGTGTGCATTCTCCTCATCATTATTAATGTGATATGTAGTGTGACGCTGCTCCTGTGTGTGATATGTAGTGTGACGCTGCTCCTGTGTGTGATATATAGTGTGACACTGCTCCTGTGTGTGATATGTAGTGTGATGCTGCTCCTGTGTGTGATATGTAGTGTGACGCTGCTCCTGTGTGTGATATGTAGTGTGACGCTGCTCCTGTGTGTGATATGCAGTGTGACACTGCTCCTGTGTGTGATATGTAGTGTGACGACGTTCCTGTGTGTGATATGTAGTGTGACGACGCACCTGTGTGTGATATGTAGTGTGACGCTGCTCCTGTGTGTGTGATATGTGTGTGACAACTGCTCCTGTGTGTGATATGCAGTGTGACGCTGCCCTGTTTGTGAATATGTTAGTGTGACACTTCTTCCTGTGTGTGATATGTAAGTGTGTGACGCTGCTCCTGTGTGTGATATGTAGTGTGATGCTGCTGACCTGTGTGTGATATGTAGTGTAGTGCTCCTGTGATGACGCTGCTCCTGAGTGTGATATGTAGTGTGACGCTGCTCCTGTGTGTGATATGTAGTGTGACGCTGCTCCTGTGTGTGATATGTAGTGTGACCTGTGTGTGATATGTAGTGTGACGCTGCTCCTGTGTGTGATATGTAGTGTGACGCTTGTGGTGATATGTAGTATGACGCATCCTCTGTCTGATATCCTGTGATATTTGCAGCATTTCTATGACAGTGTCACTTCTTAGTCGGTGACTAATCCTGATTCCTGTGTTTTCTGCTCCACTAACCTTGTAGCTGCCTCTCTGTCTCCACTTCTTAGACCTTTTGCCCTGTGTACTTGGTGAACGTGTCCAGTATGTCTGCTGGAGATGTCATTGCTTCTGCCAAAATGCAAGGTGAGATCCGCACCCAGGATCCCGTGGGGCTCTGTGGACCTGGGAGATGGAAGCGGTGTAAGATGACCCCCATTTACATTGTACTGATTGTTCAGGTGTTTATGCTGGAGGATCAGGTTAGAGAGGAAGACGTCAGGATCAATGACCACGTGGCCCCCTCATTCCCACAGCGTATCCATTCCGAATCAGCGTACAGTTATCTACTTACTGGTTCCCAGGACAGCCCTGGGAGAATAAGAACCGCTGTCAAATATGAGGCAGACTGCCGTGTTATAAATTACCTCAAGACATGTAACCATAATATTATAAATCATCTAGACACAGGAAGTCATGATATACATAACCTCAAAACATGCAGCCATGTTATACATTGCCTAGAGACAGGCAGCCATGTGTACACATCGCCTGAAGACAGGCAGCCGTGTGTATATATCACCTGGAGACAGGCAGCCGTGTGTATATATCACCTGGAGACAGGCAGCCGTGTGTATATATCAACTGGAGACTGAAGCCATGTGTATACATCACCTGGAGACAGGGAGCTTTGTGTATACATCGCCTGGGGACAGGCAGCCATGTGATAGATTACCTAGAAACAGGCAGCCATGTTTATATATCACCTGGGGACAGGCAGCCGTGTGTATACATCATCTGGAGACAGGCAGCCATGTGTATACATCACCTGGAGACAGGCAGCCGTGTGTATACATCATCTGGAGACAGGCAGCCATGTGTATATATCACCTGGAGACAGGCAGCCATGTGTATACATCACCTGGAGACAGGCAGCCATGTGTATACATCACCCTGGAGACAGGCAGCCGTGTGTATACATCACCTGGAGACAGGCAGCCATGTGTATATATCACCTGGAAGCAGACAGCCATTTGTATACATCACCTGGAGACAGGCAGCCATATGTATACATCACTTAGAGACAGGCAACCATGTGTATACATCACCTGGAGACAGGCAGCCGTGTGTATACATCACCTGGAGACAGGCAGCCATGTGTATACATCACCTGGAGACAGGCAGCCATGTGTATATATCACCTGGAAGCAGACAGCCATTTGTATACATCACCTGGAGACAGGCAGCCATATGTATACATCACTTAGAGACAGGCAACCATGTGTATACATCACCTGGAGACAGGCAGCCGTGTGTATACATCACCTGGAGACTGAAGCCTGTGTGTATACATCACCTGGAGACAGGCAGCCGTGTGTATACATCACCTGGAGACTGAAGCCGTGTGTATAACATCACCTGGAGACAGGCAGCCGTGTGTATACATCACCTGGAGACTGAAGCCTGTGTATAATCACCTGGAGACAGGGAGCCGTGTGTATACATCACCTGGAGACTGAAGCCATGTGTATACATCACCTGAAGACAGGGAGCCATGTGTATACATCACCTGGAGACAGGCAGCCATGTTATACATCACCTGGAGACAGGCAGCCATGTGTATACATCACCTGGAGACAGGCAGCCATGTGTATACATCACCTGGAGACAGGCAGCCATGTGTATACATCACCTGGAGACAGGCAGCCGTGTGTATACATCACCTGGAGACAGGCAGCCGTGTGTATACATCAACCTGGAGACAGGCAGCCATGTGTATATATCACCTGGAAGCAGACAGCCATTTGTATACATCACCTGGAGACAGGCAGCCATATGTATACATCACTTAGAGACAGGCAACCATGTGTATACATCACCTGGAGACAGGCAGCCGTGTGTATACATCACCTGGAGACTGAAGCCGTGTGTATACATCACCTGGAGACAGGCAGCCGTGTGTATACATCACCTGGAGACAGGCAGCCATGTGTATACATCACCTGGAGACTGAAGCCGTGTGTATACATCACCTGGAGACAGGCAGCCGTGTGTATACATCACCTGGAGACTGAAGCCATGTGTATACATCACCTGAAGACAGGGAGCCATGTGTATACATCACCTGGAGACAGGCAGCCATGTTATACATCACCTTGGAGACAGGCAGCCATGTGTATACATCACCTGGAGACAGGCAGCCATGTGTATACATCACCTGGAGACAGGCAGCCATGTGTATACATCACCTGGAGACAGGCAGCCATGTGTATACATCACCTGGAGACTGAAGCCATGTGTATACATCACCTGGAGACTGAAGCCATGGTTATACATCACCTGGAGACTGAAGCCATGTGTATACATCACCTGGAGACAGGCAGCCCATGTGTATACATCACCTGGAGACAGGCAGCCATGTGTATATATCACCTGGAGACTGAAGCCATGTGTATACATCACCTGGAGACAGGCAGCCGTGTGTATACATCACCTGGAGACAGGCAGCCGTGTGTATACATCACCTGGAGACTGAACCATGTGTATACATC
The DNA here is from genome assembly GCA_900303285.1 of Rhinella marina. Taxonomy (NCBI): domain Eukaryota; kingdom Metazoa; phylum Chordata; class Amphibia; order Anura; family Bufonidae; genus Rhinella; species Rhinella marina. Next base: position 15,912 of record ONZH01021402.1, read on the forward strand.
ACCTGGAGACAGGCAGCCATGTGTATACATCACCTGGAGACAGGCAGCCGTGTGTATACATCACCTGGAGACAGGCAGCCATGTGTATACATCACCTGGAGACTGAAGCCATGTGTATACATCACCTGGAGACAGGGAGCTTTGTGTATACATCACCTGGAGACTGAAGCCATGTGTATACATCACCTGAAGACAGGGAGCCATGTGTATACATCACCTGGAGACAGGCAGCCCATGTGTTATACATCACCTGGAGACAGGCAGCCATGTGTATACATCATAATCACCTGGAGAAGCCATGTGTATACATCACCTGGAGACAGGGCAGCCATGTGTATACATCACCTGGAGACAGGCAAGCCGATGTGTATACATCACCTGGAGACAGGCAGCCATGTGTATACATCACCTGGAGACTGAAGCCATGTGTATACATCACCTGGAGACAGGGAGCTTTGTGTATACATCACCTGGAGACTGAAGCCATGTGTATACATCACCTGAAGACAGGGAGCCATGTGTATACATCACCTGGAGACAGGCAGCCATGTGAATACATCACCTGGAGACAGGCAGCCATGTGTATACATCACCTGGAGACAGGCAGCCATGTTATAGTTTACCTAAGGACAGGTTTATGGAGAGTGTAAAGGCAGTACTTGTATATTAGAAAGCTTTATCCTTCCCTCATCTAGAAATGAATGTGAATAAGAACCAGAACGCCCATTAAAATATTTCTTTCCCCCACAGGAAAACCAGTTTATGCAGAAACCACCACAGCCCACGCTACCCTCAACGGCCTTCACTACTACCACCAGGAATGGTCACATGCTGCCGCATACGTCACTGTCCCGCCACTGCGTCTAGACGCCAACACCCCCAATTACATCATGAGTCTGCTGGCCAAGTAAGTGAGGACAACTCCCCCATTCTTCATCACTACTTCTGAGACATTCCATATTGGTAAGCTTTCCTACACAATGGGGCCCATATCAACTCCTGGAAAATCCAGGGTGTGCAGGGTTCAAAGGTATCCACAGGTCGGTCGAGGGTAGTCCTTGGACATGTAGTGCGACAGGCAGGCTGGCACAGAGGACTGGCAGGATGCTGTTATGGGTTGGGGCAGGATAACTTGGGGTTCAGAGTATAGGAGAGCCCTGACGGACTTGTCTTCTCTGCAGTGACACCCTGAACGTGGTGGCCTCAGACCACAGGACGTTCACCATCAAACAGAAGGCGATGGGCAAAGACGACTTCACCAAAATTCCTCACGGGGTCGGAGGCGTGCAGGACCGCATGAGCGTCATCTGGGAGAGAGGAGTGGTGAGTCCACGTCATGACGTGGCTGATGGGACGTCCATTAGGACTGACGTCAGCTGCACTGCAACCCAATGTAGTAGTCGCTGTCACATTGATTTACACCACAGACTACAACTCCCAGCCTTTTGCCCGACTGCTGTACTATCAGTGTGAAACCACAACACCCACTATGTCCTGTCAGACAGAACTCTGGTAGTTGTGGTTTCACATCTGCAAAGCAGTGCCCCCTGGTGGCCGGGTATCGCAGCGTATACATTGACCCCTTGTGATCTTTGTACGTCCCACAGGTTGGCGGTAAGATGGATGAGAACCGTTTTGTGGCGGTGACGAGCTCCAACGCAGCCAAGATCCACAACATGTACCCACGCAAAGGACGCATCATCCCCGGAGCTGACGCTGACGTGGTGGTCTGGGACCCCGAAGCGGCCAGGTAGATGATGTGATGGCCTTGTGAGCCCACAGTCCACTTTGTTGAGCCCCATTGCTGCCAGTCTTTGGTTGTACGGCAGAGGCAGGGGAGCAGCTATAGGGGTGCAGAGGTAGTAGTCACACCCAGGCCCTGGTGCTAGAGGGGGCACCTCAGCCCCATATGAAGATGCAAGGTTGGTGGTGGCCATGATGCAGATTTTTTCCATTGGGCCCAGGAACCTTAAGTGAGGCATTTTCTCTGCACGACCCATCTCCTCTATAGTCTTTTACTTACGTCTCGTCTCTGATCTCCAGGACCATCTCAGCCAGCACCCAGATCCAGGCCGGGGATGTCAACCTGTACGAGAACATGCGATGCCACGGCGTGCCCCTGGTCACCATCAGCCGTGGCCGCGTGGTCTACGAGAATGGGGTCTTCATGTGCGCCGAGGGCTCCGGATCCTTCTTCCCTATGAGGACCTATCCAGACTACTTATACAAGAAGATGATACAGAAGGAAAAGGTGAGCCCACCGCCCTGCCAGAGAGAGAGATGGACAGGGGCCCTGAGAAGAATGGGCAGGGGGCCAATACATGAGGAAGGCTAGTGTCCAGGGGCAGGAGACAGAGAGAGGACTCATCACAGGTCAACTTTCAGGGTCATACATATTGTGCGTGCTGCTATTGAATAGCAACATTCTAGTTTACATGCAGAGGATAGCACCAACGTGACAAGCTCATCAATGAGCACAAGAACTTACAATCTGTAGGCACCAAAGCTTACAGTTTATGAGCACAAGAGCTTACAGTCTATGAGCACTCTAACCTTGTCCCCAAAACAGCAGCTATGGGTTCTTCTAAGCAGCTGCCTAACACTCTGAAAATGGTTGAGGCCCAAAAAACAAGAGAGGGATATAGCAAAGCATTTTCAGGTTGCTATTTCTTCAGTTTGAAATGTAATTAAGAAATGGCAGTTACCAGGAACAGTGGAGGTCAAGAGAAGGTCTGGAAGACCAAGAAAAAGAGACAGCTGCTCGTAGGATTGCCAGAAAGTCAAATCAGAACCCCCGCTTGACTGCAAAAGACCTTCAGGAAGATTTAGTAGACCCTGGAGTTGTGGTACATTGTTCTACTGTTCGACAACACCTGCACAAATATGACCTTCATGGAAGAAAACCTCTCCTGCGTCCTCACCACAAAATTCAGCATCAGAAGTTTACGAAAGAACATCTAAACAAGGCTGATGCATTTTGGAAACAAGTCCTGTGGGACAATGAGATTAAAATATATCTCTTTGGCCACAGTGAGCAAAGGTATGCTTGGAGAAATAAGGTCACAGAATTTCAGGAAAAAGAACACTTCTCTAACCATTAAGCATGGGGGGAATCAATCATGCTTTGGGGTTGTGATGATGTGGGGAACATTTCACAGGTAGAGGGAAGAATGGATTCAATGAAATTCTAGCAGATTAGTAACATAGTTTATAAGGCTGAAAAAAGACATCTGTCCATCCAGTTCTTCCTGTTTGCTACAAGTTGATCCAGAGGAAGGCAAAAAAACCCCTGTGAGGTAGAAGCCAATTTTCCTCACTTTAGGGGAAAAAAATTCCTTCCCGACTCCAATCAGGCATCAAATAACTCCCTGGATCAACGACCCCTCTCTAGTAACTATAACCTGTAATATTATTACACTCCAGAAATACATCCAGGTAGAGCTGGGCGATATGGCCAAAAAAAAAATCTCGATTTTTTTAAATTTTTTTTTAATTTTGGACGATTCCCGATTTAAATCTCGATTTTCGTATGTTATTAAAAATATAAATAAATAAAAAAAAGCCTACTGTGCCCCCATCAGACCTCAGATCAGCAGAAATGTGCCCCATCAGACCTCAGATCAGCAAAATGTGCCCCATCAGACCTCAGATCAGCAGAATGTGCCCCCATCAGACCTCAGATCAGCAAAAATGTGCCCCATCAGACCTCAGATCAGCAGAATGTGCCCCCATCAGACCTCAGATCAGCAGAATGCTGCCCATCAGACCTCAGATCAGCAAAATGTGCCCCATCAGACCTCAGATCAGCAGAATGTGCCCCATCAGACCTCAGATCAGCAGAATGTGCCCCCATCAGACCTCAGATCAGTCCACTGTGCCCTCATCAGACCTCAGATCAGCCCATTATGCCCCATCAGACCTCAGATCAGCCCACAGTGCCCCCCATCAGACCTCAGGATCAGCCCACAGTGCCCCCATCAGACCTCAGATCATCCCATTGTGCCCCATCAGACCCCACATCAGCCCAGTTGTGCCCCATCAGACCTCAGATCATCCCCCAGTGTGCCCCATCAGACCCCACATCAGCCCATTGTGCCCCATCAGACCCACATCAGCCCATTGTGCCCCATCAGACCCCACATCAGCCCAGTGTGCCCCATCAGACCCCACATCAGCCCACAGTAGTGCCCCTTCAGACCTCAGATCAGCCACAGTAGCCCCCTTGAGACCTCAGATCAGTAGTGCCCCTTGAGACCTCAGAAGCCACAGTAGTGCCCCCTTCAGACCTCAGATTAGCCCACAGTAGTGCCGCCTTCAGACCTCAGATTAGCCCACAGTAGTGCCCCCTTCAGACCTCAGATTAGCCCACAGTAGTGCCCCTTGAGACCTTAGATTAGCCCACAGTGCCCCTTGAGACCTCAGATTAGCCCACAGTAGTGCCCCTTCAGACCTCAGAACAGTCCACAGTAGTGCCCCCTTGAAACCTCAGATCAGCCCACAGTAGTGCCCCCTTCAGCCCTCAGAACAGCCCACTAGGCCACCATAAGAATAAAATAAAAAAATCCCTTACCTGTCCTGCGCTGCGGCTCCGCTCCAGGTCCGGCGCTCCTCAGTCTCCAGCCCTGCACTGTCACCTGACTGCGTGCAGCGTCAGGTCAGAGTGCGCGCACTACGTCCTGACGCTGTATGCGGTCAGGACAGTGCAGCGTGGCCCCGGAGAAGAAGAGGAGCGCCGGAGCAGAGCCGCGGCGCAGGACAGGTAAGAGACTTTTTTAAATTTTATCTGGCGGGCGCCATTTTAGGAAAATCGAGTTCACGATTTTCCTAAAAAATAAAATCGTGAGGCTTTCAATTGGCGAATTAATCGAATTAATTTGATTAATCGCCCAGCTGTACATCCAGGCCCCTCTTGAACTCTTTTAGTGAACTTACCATCACCACCTCCTCAGGCAGAGAGTTCCATAGTCTCACTGCTCTTACCGTAAAGAATCCTCTTCTATGTTTATGTACAAACCTTCTTTCCTCCAGACGCAGAGGATGTCCCCTCGTCACAGACACAGTCCTGGGGATAAATAGATGATGGGAGAGATCTCTGTACTGACCCCTGATATATTTATACATAGTTATTACATCTCCCCTCAGTCGTCTTTTTTCTAAAGTGAATAAGCCTAATTTTGATCTTTCTGGGACCTGTAGTCCACCCATTCTGGAAGCAAACATAACACCAATTGTAATAAAGCTGAAGTTGAAAAGAGGAAGGCTTCTATAAATGTATAACAATCCTAAACACACTTCAAAATCTACAATTGAAGACCTCAAAAGGCACAAGCTGAAGGTTTTACCATGGACCTTACAGTCCCTTGATCTGAACATCATTGAAAATCTCTGCATAGACCTCAAAAGAGCAGTGCATGCAAGATGGCCCAGGAGTCGTCTCACAGAACTGGAAGACGTCTGCAAGGTAGAATAGATGGAAATCCCTCAAACAAGAATTGAAAGACTCTTGGCTGCTACAAAAAAGAGTTTACAAGCTGAGCAATTTATTATATATGTGCTCCAACAATTTAGATGAAAGGGTTTTGCCTGCCAAAGTCTCAGCATTTGTAACTCATTCCATTTTCCCCTTTTCAGAGGAAGCTGTGGAGCATGTCACGGACCCTGTTTTACCATGAATTCTAAGATCCGGGAATAAAGTAGGCTTGACAAGGCTTAGATGCATAAAAAGTTTACAAAACAGTGATTTTTTCATTTTCCAGTAGTGGAGATATAAATGATTATGGGTTCCTCATTACAGCTGCTATACATACAGTAAATACTGTAGTTTCTTAGGTTCACCACTAGGTGGCAGAAGTTGATTTAATAAGTACCCTGTATGGTGGAAACTGCCAGATGAGGCTACGGTTTCATCTGCTGGGTTGGATACACCCCGGGGTCTGACAAGGTGCCGGTGTATTAGATATTGTAATGACCTGTGGACCTGTAAGCACATGATGTTCTCTGGAGACTCAGTTGCTAATAGGGATGAAGACATCAGAGCTTATATCAAAAATATATCTATATTTTGTGTGTGTTTCAGATCTTGAGCCTAAAATATGTAGACCGTACCCCCTACCAGGGAGACGTGGCGGTCGTGATGAATGCTGGGAAAAAAGAGACAGGAAGTCCTATGGCAGATACTCCAACCCGGCCATCGACTCGTCACGGCGGCATGCGGGATCTGCATGAGTCCAGCTTCAGCCTATCTGGTGAGTGCCCCCCAATTACACCCCCTGGAATTAACTCTTTACAATAGCGTTATTGGTTCCAGCTGAGAACAACTTGCCGAATGCTACCGCAATGCCCACTGGCTCCTTTGACTATGATGGGGTCCAGTGGTATTCCGGCAGCTACCCAGCAAATATTGCGAGATTCGGCTGGACAAAAAACGCTCCTTGCATAATTGCTGGACTGAAGCGACAGTTCTAAAGGGGGGCTCACTACAGAGATACTTGTACATCTCCCACTGAACTCACTAATAACTCTGTATACAGAGAGCTCCCCCTAATGGTAGCTGGAGGCAGTCAAAACTGTATCGTGAAACTCTGAGTATGTGTAAGGGTACTGTACTGATCCTGAGTTACATCTTGTATTATACTCCAGAGCTGCACTCACTATTCTGCTGGTGCAGTCACTGTGTACATACATTACTTATCCTGTACTGATCCTGAGTTACATCCTGTATTATACTCCAGAGCTGCACTCACTATTCTGCTGGTGCAGTCACTGTGTACATACATTACTTATCCTGTACTGATCCTGAGTTACATCCTGTATTATACTCCAGAGCTGCACTCACTATTCTGCTGGTGGAGTCACTGTGTACATACATTACTTTTCCTGTACTGATCCTGAGTTACATCCTGTATTATACTCCAGAGCTGCACTCACTATTCTGCTGCTGCAGTCACTGTGTGCATACATTACTTATCCTGTACTGATCCTGAGTTACATCTTGTATTATACTCCAGAGCTGTACTCACTATTCTGCAGGCCTCAGAGCTGAATCTCTCAGCTTTTTCTAGTGATTTGCCTTCTGTGAAGTGTGATTACTTCACGCTTTGCACATTCATCTGATGTAGGACGTTCCAGCTTCTGTTGCGGGGGCGTCTGTTGAGTATATTGTGTGGTATTTATTGTCCGCTCCCACCAAGTGTGAACAGATCAGAAAATGCTTTGGTCTCCAGACTTCTCATCTTTATCACCAGTGTGATTGTCTTCGCCGTCTTCTTCTCCACGCTCGTTTTTCTACATTTTGGGTTCTTCTCATAAGATGTAAATTGAGAATAAGACGAGGCGTCCGTCGCGCTCCTGGTTTGGGATGTCTCTGCCTCGTCTGTGTAACCAGTGTCTCTGTCTCCTACAGGTGCCCAGATTGACGACCATATCCCAAAGCGCGCCTCCGCTAGAATCCTGGCCCCTCCTGGAGGAAGATCCAGTGGGATCTGGTAACCGGCAGTGAGCTGCGCCCACTCCCGCAGAAGATCAGCCCTTCTGCCCCCTTGTCAGTCACACCCATCACGTAAAAACTCACCTGTAATTTGTCGAGAGAGGGGATCAACTGTGACTCGCCCACCAACGACACCAGTCTGCGGCGTCTACAGCTGGGAGAATGTTACCGCCTGCTCCTCACATTTGTCTGCGGCCCGGGACACCTGCCGCCGACGTCTCAACCCTTTATTTAATGTAGTGATAGCCGATGGTCTGTGCTCTGTGTGTATGGGAACGTCCTGTGAGTGTGTGGATGGATGGAGCGGTGGCCTGTCTTCACACAGGAGGCATCACAATCCTCCCAGTCCACATTCCTTAGACCAGTATATCATCCTTCTTCATGCTTTCCAGTAAGCATACAAACTCTCCATATATGCATGGGAAAAACTCTCCGAATTGACCAGTACTTTACAATGTATCTTCTCTGTAGCAGACTGTGAATAAAGCAGCTCTCTCTCCCTCTATCCGAGCAAGAAGTCTCAGCATGATCTCCAGCAGCATTCAGAACCTCCATCATCCTCTTCTTCATCAGACAAGCTTTTGGAACAGATTTGATTAGAAGGAAAGTTGTAGTTTTGGATGGCAGGGACTTCCAGTCTTCTCCTTAGCTGCATCCGAATACAACATATTATTGGGTCACGGTTTGTAATCTACAGTTGCCCTAAGTGGTCCTGTTGGATGACTATGAGCATTTCCAAAAATTGCAGATGGAGGTTTAACGAGTGGGAATATCTTGTAGGGTAATGACCATTTCAGGCCCAATCATCTAAAATTACAAAAAGTTTCATCCCTGCTTCTTTGATGAGGGAGCTTTTTGGGCTTCCTCTGGCAGGTAGGTGTCCATACCAGAGGGGGACCCTACTCCATGTTTTATCACTCACCCGTCAGTAATAAAGGGCTCTGTCATAAACTCATCTGCCTGAACCTCACAGATCCTGTAGCAATAACCTCCTCCCAACTGTTGTCACCGTAGTGAAGTCACCTAAACCCACAGGTCCCAGTCTGGTGCCTCAGGGGTTAATCATGTATGCATGACCCATGGTCACCTATGTCCACAGTTCGGAGAGCCGCTCTGACTTCAGACACACGCAGCTGTGGTGAGGCCTCCAGCCTTCCATAGTGGGGGTTGTAGTTTTATGACCACATTTCTGGTACATCATTGTTACACGTGATGACATCACAATTCACGTCCTCTCTTGGGCCGTTTCCAGTTCTCGATGGACGACGGGTTCAACTTTCCGGATGTTCGTTCTCGTAACATATCAGGCAACGTCCCGATGCTTCCTTTGGTCGGTCACTTAGTGTCTACCTGGCTCTCCCTACGAAACAGGGTTTGATAGAGGAAGGATTCAGAGAGGCTGCATTGACATCACATAGTGACATCACTGCCCACGGGCTTATTGCATCCTGTGATGTCACTTCCAGGACCAGTGATGTCATGGGATTGTGGTGGCTTCTAGAGCTCTAGGCCTCATCTTATAGATAAAGCATATAGCGGAAGGATTGCGCTATGCATGCACGTCTAGTATCACGTACGTAGAGTAAGGATTGTCGGAAACGGAGCATGCTGGGATTGATAACTGCAGGGGGTTTGAGGTATTTTTTTAAGAATTTAGTGTGATTTCACTAGAGAGGAGAAACTGTAGAGCTAGATGAGCGCTAGGAAGGATATCTAGAGCAGTGATGCATGTTATGTAGCGGGATCGGTATAGCAGACCACGCGTGGCGGAGGTACGAGTCCGGCTGGGTCGCCTGTTGTATTGTAGACACGGCTGTGGACTTTCACTGTGATAACTCTGCTGTGACTTAGTGCGTGTGACTTGTGTGTGCGCTGGAGATGTGCTGTTTTGTATGTAGTTCTGGATCTTATATTGGGTACAGTTTACGTTGTGATATCGGAGGGGCACAGACCGCTCACACTTCTTCCGGATCCGCAGCCGCCTCCTTTCCCACATTCACGCTTCTCCCTGCCAATGTTATGGTGCTAAAAAAAAACTAAAAGGTTGCACTAATTTCACTTCACAGCCCCTCCCCCGCCCCTTGCATCCGTCTGTCTATGGCCTGTACTTCGCCATCCTTCGCCAGTCCGTGAGCCGCAGTGCCATTGCGTTAATGTGCCGCCCTGAGGCTTGCAAAAAGCAGGGCGAGAAAATCGTGGATTCTGGTCTGAGTTTTCATTAAAATATTACAACTTCAAGCTCGTCGTCTATTCTTTCAGTTTTTTTTTATCTGTATTATAGAGCCCTCCCCCAATAGGATGATGGACGGATCAGCAGAACCAGCACACGCGCAGGGATAGTGAAGAGTCCGCGGCACTCAAGAGAATGTTACTGCCCTGCTTCTGTGTGACCCTCACCAATGATTACTGTTGATCTACTGTCTGAATAGGTGATGAAAAGAGAGTCAGCGAAAGCTTCTTTAAAGAGCGGCTGTCAGCAGGACCCTGGTATACTGCCTGGTAGGGTTAATCCTGCTGATTAAAATGATACCTGTCTTGTGAAAATCGGTTGTGGCGTTCCCGAGAAAGAAGACTTGTTCTTTAACCCTTTCGCTATAGGCAAACATGGCGCCCGCTCGCATGTGCAGCGGGCGCCATGGCCGGTAGGTCTCCGCTGTTTCAAACAGCAGAGACCTGCAGCTAGTTAACGTTACTGGCAATAATGCCGATCGCAATAATTAAAGCCTTTAGATGCTGTGATCAAATGAGATCACGGCATCTAAATGGTCAAAAACCCAGAAGCTCGTGCTTCCGGGCTTATTACTGGCATCCTCTGTAGCCAGTGAGGATGCCGGTAATTGGTTTGAATGCGCTCAGCCTCACTGAAGAGACCCAGGCATTCAAACTAATTCTTATTGAGGCCAACAGAAGAAATCAGCAATAGTCAGTAATAAATAAAAAATTAAAAAAATCTATTTTATACGCTCAAATATGAGCTTCAAAATCATTACAAAAAAGTTTTTAAAAAAAAGCTTAAAAGATATATAAAAAGAGTAAAAAATCTAAGTTTAAATCCCTTTCCATATAATAAATACCTAAAGACAAGAACAAAAAATATAAACATAATGGTTATCACCGCGACCAAAAACACCCGTAATATTAAAATATTTTTCCAATAAGGCAAATGGCGTAATGGAAAAAAGGGTCAAAATGGCCAATTTGCCATTTTTTCATTACTTCTCTTACACAAAAAAATGTAATAAAATGTGATCAAAAAGTCACACACACTCTAAAATAGTATCAATAAAAACTACAGATTGTTCTGCAAAAAATTAGCCCCCCCCATAGAGCGTGGTATATATACCTTTAAGAAAGTTATGGGGGTTAAAAAAAAATATTTTACAAGTTTAAATTTATTTTTCCACTATTTAGACGTAAAAAACCTATACATATGGGGTATCGTTATAATCGTACTGACCCAGGGAATGAAGGGCATGGGTCAGTTTTGCTGCAAAGGAACAACGTAAAATGGTGGAGGAATTGCGTTTATTTTCCAATTCCATCCCATTTGGAATTTTTTTACTGCTTTCCATTACATTTTATGCCATAATTAATGGTGGCATTAGAAAGTACAATTTGTCCCGCAAAAAATAAGCCCTCATAGAGCTACGTGAACGGAAAAATAAAAAAGTTATGGCTGAAGGAAGGTAGGGAAGAAAAATGCAGAAAAAAAAACCCTTCGGTATCCTAAGGGTTAATGCAATAAAAGCTTCTGTGGACTGAGGGGCGTGGCCAGCACTGGAAAGCTGAGGGACTAGGCTCCACCCCTCTGTGCACTGAAGTGCTCACATACATAAAGAACAAAACCATTTATTTTTTTGTGAAAGCCCCGATCGATTTTCACAAGAAAGGTATCGTTTTGATCAGCAGGATCAATCCTACCAAGCAAGATGCTTGGTTTGATGGGGTCGATCCTGCTGACACACGCCCTTTAAAGGTATTTTTGCCTCTTTTTGGCTATTTCGGAAGACTTGTACCTTGTGTGTATGGGCAGCTCAAGAGTGGCAGTAGGATTACAGTGTCGGCATGTATAACTTGCCGGTCCAACCTACAGCAGTAGCGTCCTTGGTAAAGATGGTAGAGCTGCCACCCCATGATCAGATGATACTGCCCCAACCCGCACAATCCCCAGATAACACCGCCATATATAACGTCTAACCAGGGAACGTTATCTGGAGGTCACCATTTCAGGACATATTCATCTCCATTTACATGAGCAGACTATTTGCAGGCAAATGGCGACAATCAATGATTTAGCCTGTCGACTGGCGCTCGTTTAGTACATTTCAACCATCCTACGATCATTCATCCCAGTTCAGTTTCCACTGATCACAGAACGTTCCCCGTTTACAGTAAAAGATGTGCTGCTGACAAGACGCCTCAAGTGTTTGCTCATCTGTCGGTGTTTAGGTGGGAAACGGTGTAAAAGGGCCTTAAATATAAAGGTCAGATAGGTGCAGGTCCCGCTCCTATCTAGAGAACGGGGCCCCGAAGTGAAGGAGAGCGCGCCCCGCTGCAGTCATTACTAGATCTGGATATAGCCGGGTGCGCTATTTTTAAAACATACCGGTGAACGGAGGGTGACCCCATATTGAAATGAATCGATCCGCAAAATTGCGCAACAGACGTGGAAAGAAAAATCCGGTTGTGTCAATGGCACTGGATGGCTGGGTGCACCTTGGGGGTACGGCCAAGAGTCCCTCAGGAGGCAGCCCGGCGCCTGTATGGCAGATGAGGGGCATGGAATGGCAGTATTGTGTGGGCACTGTGTATTATACGGGTAGTGTGTGGAGGTATCCTGGCATTGTAGGGCGGTATTATTCGGGCACTGAATGGCAGTATTGGGTGGGCACTGTATCGTGTGGATAGTGAATGGAAGTATTATTTTGGCATTGTAGGGCAGTATTATTTGGGAACTGAACAGCTGTATTCGGTGGGCACTACATATTATGCAGATAGTGTGTGGAGGTATTATTCTGGCGTTGTAGGGCAGTATTATTTGGGTACTGAATGGCAGTATTGGCTGAGCACTATGTATTATGTGAATAGTGTGTGGATGTATTATTGGGGCAGTGTAAGGCAGTATATTTTGGCCAATGAATGATAGTATTGGGTGGGCACTGTATTGTGTGGATGGTGCACAGAGGTGTTTGGCATTGTAGGGCAGTATTATTTGGGCACTGAATGGCAGTATTGTCTGGGCGCTATGTATTATGCAGATAGTGTGTGGAGGTATTATTCTGGCATTGTAGGGCAGTATTATGTGGGCACTGAGTGGCAGTATTTGGTAGACACTGTAATATGCAGACAGTGTGTGGATGTATTATTTGGGCAGTGTAAGGCAGTATATTTTGGGTGATGACTGGTAGTATTGAGCGGCACTGCACAGTGTATCTGCCCATATTACCTTCCCGTACAGTGGACAGTCTGGAGGCTGGATGGGGCCGCCAGTGTGAAAAATGAAAGAGAAGCGGGTACAGAGCTATGGCGCCACAAGTCTTCACCCGGCATCTGACAACACAAAACAGAAATTACTTGGAATATTGTGAGTAAAATGTAAACTTGGAAAGAGAGAATCATAACTATCTGACAACTACCTGACAACTGCTCCAAAGCAGGAGAGGAGGATGGGCCAGAACAAGGAAAGCCGGGCTGATGGAGCCTGGTTACTAAAACTTACCACGCCCTCCTATACCCGCTATATACTGTATCCCCTCCATGTGCCCCCACTCCTCACGGCCACCAGCCGAGTACACAATGGTCCGATGCTCTCAGCCTTAGTACTAGGAGTATCAGGTACTCATGGACGGTTATACAGCTGAATACTGCAGTGGAGGTGGCAGTATTATCTGCCGCGCTGTGGGATTTCTGGCCGCACCATGTGTCAGTTTGGACCCTTCTACAACATGGAGCCACATTTTAGCAGTCCACCCCTGCTTTTATCACATCCCATTCCACATCCACAGGCATTATTACCCAGTTGTCCCTCCTTTGCGCTTCTGGGAAGGTTTCCTACAAGATTTTGGAGGGTGTCAGGTCAGACCCTGATGTCATTGACCTGGCTCCCAAATCTCCATTCTGGTGTTGGATGGGGTTAAGGTCAGGGCTTACTCCTCCCCCACCGGACGGTACAGCCGGCACAGTGCAGTCAGGCGACGTTCTCCTTGCATCCACCAGACTCGTCCATCAGACACCAGATAGAGCAGAGTGATCCATCACTCCACAGAAGACGTGTCCAGTGGTGGCGGCTTTACACCACTCCATTGGTATTGTGCTTGGTGATGGAGGGCTGGCATACATCTGCTCGGCCATGGAGACCCCTGTCATGAAGCTCCGGGCACCCTATAATCTCCTCTCCTCCCCTGTGTCTCCCACTCCTAACTTCCCTGTCCCCCCTCTGCACTCTGGTATCTCTTCTCCTGTCTCCCCCTCCTGTAATCCTAACCTTCTTGTGTCCCCCTCTGATGTCACCCCTCCTGTATCCTCTTCTCCCATATGACTTCCCTTCTGGTATCTTCTAGCCTCATTATGTCCCTCTCTTCCCTCTGATGTCTCCCCATCCTATATCCCCCTCTTCTCTCATATTTCTTCCCTTCCTGTACCCCCCATCCTTCTTTAGTCGATCTTTCTGGTCTGGTGTCTCCTCTCCTGTATTTCCTGCATCTCCCCCTTTACCCTCTGGTATTTCCTCATCCTATATTATCGTCTTCTCTCGTGTCTCCCCCTCCTGTACCCTCCATACTTCTTGTGTCCCCCATCCTATGCCTATCCTCCTATATCTTCTCCCCCCAGATGTCCTCTATGTTCCCCCATCCCTCAGGTGTCCCCCATTCCTCTCATATGTCTCCCCATCTACCTCTCTTGTGTTCCCCTCTTCCCTTGGGTGTCTCCCCTCCTGTACACCCCCATCCTTCTTGTGTCCCCCTCTGATGTCACCCCTCTTGTATCCTCCTCCTCTTACATATGACTCCCCTTCTGGTATCTTCTATCCTCATTATGTCCCCTGCTCCCTTCTGGTGTCTCCTCTACCATGTCCCCCTCTACCCTCTGGTGTCTCCCCTCCTATATCCCCCTCTTCTCTCATATTTCTTCCCCATCTTAGTCTCCATTTCTGGTCTGCTGTCTCCTCTCTCCTAAGTCTCCTGATGTTATACCTTCCATCTTTATTGCATCCCCCCTACCCTCTGGTATTTCCTCTTCCTATATTATCTTCTCTCATATGTCTCACCCTTCTGTACCCCTTGTGTCCCTCTCTCCCCTTTGGTGTCTACTCTATTGTATCCCCTCTCTCCTCTTCTATGCCTTCCTGTACCCTCCATCCTTGTGTCCCCCTCTCCCCTTTGGTGTCTACTCTCTTATATCCCCTCTCTCCTCTTCTATGCCTTCCATCCTTGTGTCCCCCTCTCCCTTCAGATGTCTCCCCCTCCTGTATCGCCATCTCCTCTTTCATGTCTCCCCCTCCATACTTCTTGTATCCTCCTTTTCTCTCTGGTGTCACCTTTACCATGTCCTCCTCCCCCTTCTAGTGTCTCCCCTCCTATATCCTTCTGTTCTCTTATGTCTCCCCTTCTTGTATCCTCCATCTCTCCTGTGTCCCCCTCTCCCCACTGGGGTCTCCACATCCTATATCCCCCTCCCCTCAGGTATCCCCCGCTCTGTTTGACGTCTTCCCTCCTATACCCCCCTCTTCTCTCAGGTCTCACCCTGCTGTACCCCTTGTGTCCCCCTCCTGTACAGTATCCCCCCATATTCCCCGGCCCTCAGGTGCCCCCCGTTCTGTAGTGTCCCCCCCTCCCTCCGTATCATCCTCCGTTCTCCGTCCCCTCCCGTCCAGCGCACCCCCTCCCGTCCAGTCTCGGCTCCGGTCTCGCACATGCGCAGTCTTTTATGAGTTGAAGCCGCACATTGCGGCGGCCTGACCGGGATCTGGTGAGACAGGCGGGGAGCGGGGACCAGCGAACCGGGAGCCCGGAGATCGGGTGTATGGAGGAAGCGTGATCCACACAGCGCGGTGCGTGCACGAACTGACAACCTGACAACATGACACAGCATCTCTGCACAACGTCATGTCACTGCACAACGTGATACACTGTCACCGCACAACGTGAAACACTGTCATTGCACAACGTGATACACAGTCACTGCACAACGTCATGTCACTGCACAACGTGATACACAGTCACTGCACAACATGATACACTGTCAGTGCAGAACGTGATACACTGTCACCGCACAACGTGATACACTGTCACTGCACAACGTCACGTCACTGCACAACGTGATACACAGTCACTGCACAACGTGATACACTGTCACCGCACAACGTGAAACACTGTCATTGCACAACGTGATACACAGTCACCGCACAACGTCATGTCACTGCACAACGTGATACACAGTCACTGCACAACATGATACACAGTCACTGCACAACATGATACACTGTCACTGCACAACGTGATACACTGTCACTGCACAACGTGATACACAGTCACTGCACAACGTCATTTCACTGCACAACGTGATACACTGTCACTGCACAACGTGATACACAGTCACTGCACAACGTGATACAAAGTCACTGCACAACATGATACACAGTCACTGCACAACATGATACACTGTCAGTGCAGAACGTGATACACTGTCACCGCACAACGTGATACACTGTCACTGCACAACGTCATGTCACTGCACAACGTGATACACTGTCACTGCACAACGTGATACACAGTCACTGCACAACGTGATACAAAGTCACTGCACAACATGATACACAGTCACTGCACAACTTGATACACTGTCACTTCACAACTTGATACACAGTCACTTCACAACTTGATACACAGTCACTGCACAACGTGATACACTGTCACTGCACAACCTGATACACTGTCACTGCACAACGTGATACACTGTCACCGCACAACATAATACACTGTCACTGCACAACGTGATACACTGTCACCGCACAACGTGATACACAGTCACTGCACAACGTCATGTCACTGCACAACGTGATACACTGTCACTGCACAACGTCATGTCACTGCAGAACGTGATACACTGTCACTGCACAACGTGATACACTGTCACTGCACTACGTGATACATTGTCACTGCACAACGTGATACACTGTCACAGGACAAGGTGATATACTGTCACTGCACAACGTGATACACTGGCACTGCACAACGTGATACACAGTCACTGCACAACATGATATACAGTCACTGCACAACGTGATATACAGTCACTGCACAACATGATACAAAGTCACTGCACAACATGATACACAGTCACTTCACAACTTGATACACTGTCACTTCACAACTTGATACACAGTCACTGCACAACATGATACACAGTCACTGCACAACATGATACACTGTCACTGCACAACGTGATACACTGTCACCGCACAACGTGATACACAGTCACTGCACAACGTGATACACTGTCATTGCACAACGTGATACACAGTCACTGCACAACGTCATGTCAATGCACAACATGATACACAGTCACTGCACAACATGATACACAGTCACTGCACAACATGATACACTGTCACCGCACAACGTGATACACAGTCACTGCACAACGTGATACACTGTCACCGCACAACGTGATACACAGTCACTGCACAACGTGATACACTGTCATTGCACAACGTGATACACAGTCACTGCACAACGTCATGTCACTGCACAACGTGATACACAGTCACTGCACAACGTGATACACAGTCACCGGACAAGGTGATATACTGTCACTGCACAACGTGATACACTGTCACTGCACAACGTGATACACAGTCACTGCACAACATGATACACAGTCACTGCACAACATTATACACAGTTACTGCACAACGTGATACACATTCACTGCACAACGTGATACACAGTCACCAAACAACGTGATATATTGTCACTGCACAACGTGATACACTGTCACTGCACAACGTGATACACAGTCACTGCACAACGTGATACACAGTCACCGGACAAGGTGATACACTGTCACTGCACAACGTGATACACTGTTACTGCACAACGTGATACACAGTCACTGCACAAGTGATACAAAGTCACTGCACAACGTGATACAAAGTCACTGCACAACATGATACACAGTTACTGCACAACATGATACACAGTCACTGCACAACGTGATACACAGTCACTGCACAACGTCATGTCACTGCACAACATGATACACAGTCACTGCACAACGTGATACACTGTCACTGCACAACGTCATGTCACTGCAGAACGTGATACACAGTCACTGCACAACGTGATACACAGTCACTGCACTACGTGATACATTGTCACTGCACAACGTGATACACAGTCACAGGACAAGGTGATATACTGTCACTGCACAACGTGATACACTGTCACTGCACAACGTGATACACAGTCACTGCACAACATGATATACAGTCACTGCACAACGTGATACACAGTCACTGCACAACATGATACAAAGTCACTGCACAACATGATACACAGTCACTGCACAACATGATACACTGTCACTGCACAACGTGATACACTGTCACCGCACAACGTGATACACAGTCACTGCACAACGTGATACACTGTCATTGCACAACGTGATACACAGTCACTGCACAATGTCATGTCACTGCACAACATGATACACAGTCACTGCACAACATGATACACAGTCACTGCACAACGTGATACACTGTCACTGCACAACGTCATGTCACTGCAGAACGTGATACACAGTCACTGCACAACGTGATACACAGTCACTGCACTACGTGATACATTGTCACTGCACAACGTGATACACAGTCACAGGACAAGGTGATATACTGTCACTGCACAACGTGATACACTGTCACTGCACAACGTGATACACAGTCACTGCACAACATGATATACAGTCACTGCACAACGTGATACACAGTCACTGCACAACATGATACAAAGTCACTGCACAACATGATACACAGTCACTTCACAACTTGATACACTGTCACTTCACAACTTGATACACAGTCACTGCACAACATGATACACTGTCACTGCACAACGTGATACACTGTCACCGCACAACGTGATACACAGTCACTGCACAACGTGATACACTGTCATTGCACAACGTGATACACAGTCACTGCACAACGTCATGTCACTGCACAACATGATACACAGTCACTGCACAACATGATACACTGTCACCGTACAACGTGATACACTGTCACCGCACAACGTGATACACAGTCACTGCACAACGTGATACACTGTCATTGCACAACGTGATACACAGTCACTGCACAACGTCATGTCACTGCACAACGTGATACACAGTCACTGCACAACGTCATGTCACTGCACAACGTGATACACAGTCACTGCACAACGTGATACACAGTCACCGGACAAGGTGATATACTGTCACTGCACAACGTGATACACTGTCACTGCACAACGTGATACACAGTCACTGCACAACATGATACACAGTCACTGCACAACATGATACACAGTTACTGCACAACGTGATACACATTCACTGCACAACGTGATACACTGTCACTGCACAATGTGATACACAGTCACCAAACAACGTGATATATTGTCACTGCACAACGTGATACACTGTCACTTCCCCACGTGATACACAGTCACTGCACAACGTGATACACAGTCACCGGACAAGGTGATATACTGTCACTGCACAACGTGATACACTGTTACTGCACAACGTGATACACAGTCACTGCACAAGTGATACAAAGTCAGTGCACAACGTGATACAAAGTCACTGCACAACATGATACACAGTTACTGCACAACGTGATACACAGTCACTGCACAACGTGATACACTGTCACTGCACAATGTGATACACAGTCACCGAACAAGGTGATATACTGTCACTGCACAACGTGATACACTGTCACTGCACAACGTGATACACAGTCACTGCACAACGTGGTACACAGTCACTGCACAATATGATACACAGTCACTGCACAACATGATACAGAGTCACTGCACAACGTGATACACAGTCACTGCACAACGTGATACACAGTCAGTGCACAACATGATACACAGTCACTGCACAACTTGATACACAGTCAGTGCACAACATGATACACTGTCACTTCACAACGTGACACACAGTCACTGCGCAACGTGATACACAGTCACTGCACAACGTGATACACAATCACTGCACATCGTGATACACTGTCACTGTACAACATCTTGTCACTGCACAAAGTGATACACTGTCACTGTACAACCTGATACACTGTCACCGCACAACGTAATACACAGTCACTGCACAACGTGATACACAGTCACTGCACAATGTGATACACAGTCACTGCACAATGTGATACACTGTCACTGCACAACGTTATACACTGTCACTGTACAACAGAATACACGGTCACCGCACAACGTGATACACAGTCACTGCACAACGTGATACACAGTCACTGCACAACATGATACACTGTCACTGCACAACGTGATACACAGTCACTGCACAACATAATACACTGTCACTGCATAACATGATACACTTTCACCGCACAATATGGTACACTGTCACCACACAACGTGATACACTTTCACTGCACAATGTGATACACTGTCACCGCACAATGTGATACACGGTCACTGCACAACATGATACACTTTCACCGCACAACGTGATACACTTTCACTGCACAACGTGATACACTGTCACCGCACAATGTGATACACGGTCACCGCACATCGTGATACACGGTCACTGCACAACCTGATACACTGTCACCGCAGAATGTGATACACTTTCACCTCACAACGTGATACACTGTCACTGTACAACATGATACACTGTCACTGCATAACGTGATACACTTTCACTGCACAACGTGATACACTGTCACCGCACAATGTGATACACGGTCACCGCACATCCTGATACACTGTCACCGCACATCGTGATACACAGTCACTGCACAACATGATACACTTTCACCGCACAACATTATACACTGTCACCACACAATGTGATACACAGTCACTGCACAACCTGATACACTGCACATCATGTCACTGCACAACGTGATACACTGTCACTGCACAACGTTATACACAGTCACTGCACAATGTGATACACTGCACAACGTGATACACAGTCACCGCACAACGTGATACACTTTCACCGCACAACATTATACACTGTCACCACACAATGTGATACACAGTCACTGCACAACATGATACACAGTCACTGCACAACTTGATACACAGTCAGTGCACAACATGATACACTGTCACTTCACAACTTGATACACTGTCAGTGCACAACGTGATACACAGTCACTGCACAATGTGATACACTGTCACTGCACAACATGATACACTGCACAACATCATGTCACTGCACAACGCGATACACTGTCACTGCACAACGTTATACACAGTCCCTGCACAAAGTGATACACAGTCCCCTCACAACGTTACACAATGTCATGGCACAACGTGATACACAGTCACCGCACAACGTGATACGCTGTCACTGCACAAAGTGATACAGTCACTGCACAACGTGATACACAGTCACTGCACAACGTGATACAGTCAATGCACAACGTGATACACAGTCACCGCACAACGTGATACACCGTCACTGCACAACACAACGTGATATACTGTCACTGCACAACACAACATGATAAACTGTCACTGCACAACATAATAAACTGTCACTGCACAACATGATACACTGTCACTGCACAACATAATACCCAGTCACTGCACAACACAACGTGATATACTGTCACTGCACAACACAACTTGATACACTGTCACTGCACAACGTGATACACT
This sequence comes from Rhinella marina, assembly GCA_900303285.1. NCBI lineage: Eukaryota > Metazoa > Chordata > Amphibia > Anura > Bufonidae > Rhinella > Rhinella marina. Next base: position 37,314 of record ONZH01021402.1, read on the forward strand.
GTCACTGCACAATGTGATACACTGTCACTGAAAAACATGATAAACTGTCACTGCACAACATGATACATTGTCACTGCACAACATGATACCCAGTCACTGCACAACACAACGTGATACACAGTCACTGCGCAACGTTATACACTGTCACTGTACAACGTGATACACCGTCACTGTACAATATGATACACAGTCACTGCACAACATAATACGCTGTCACTGCACAACGTGATACACAGTCACTGCACAACGTGATACAGTCAATGCACAACGTGATACACCGTCACCGCACAATGTGATACACCGTCACTGCACAAAGTGATACAGTCAATGCACAACGTGATACACAGTCACCGCACAACGTGATACACCGTCACCGCACAATGTGATACACCGTCACTGCACAAAGTGATACAGTCAATGCACAACGTGATACACAGTCACCGCACAACGTGATACACCGTCACCGCACAATGTGATATGCTGTCACCGCACAACGTGATACACAGCCACTGCACAGCGTGATACACTATCACGGCACAACGTTATAAACTGTTACTGCACAACATGATACACTGTCACTCTCATACAATGTCACTCCACAATGTGATACACAGTCACTGCACAACAGATACACTTTCACCGCACAACATGATACACAGTCACTGCACAACGTAATGTAATATCATAGCAATCAGCACAGTACAGTACATTATCACTGCACGACACAGTGTGCACACAGCCCAATGTCAGGTATTTTCTTGTGACTGTAATCTAATTGTTGAGCTACTTGACTGGTTTCTCCGAGTGCAGTATCTACAGGATCCGTCTCCTTTCCTGGATCTTCAAGGGTGGATGTTTATGTATCTCAACCAAATTGTATTATTGCTCAAATGTATCTAAAAGGGCTCGCCCATGAACGTAGTCTGTGTTAAAAATCTCTCGCCTTATATATCTACAGCACCTATTAAGCATTATGTGTCTCCATGGTAACAGACTACAAACAACTCATGTGTAGTCTGATCCTGCTGCTGTGTGGCCTTTCCTCTATTATTTTACAGTAAGAAACAAGGATGGAAGAGAATGTGACGTCAAGATGAGACTACGCAGGGTGCGTTTACAGTTAGTTACCATGGAAACACAAAGGTCTGCACAGAAGCTGTGATCTCTGTAATTTAGGATTAAATACAGGGAGAACATTAGGCAGTCACTGTTATCGGAAACCACTGGTGGGGGCTTTCAGGCTATATCAACACCAGGAAACATGGAGGGGTATGAATAATTTTGCAAATCACATATGATCATTCTGAAGATCTAAACAGATAGATCTAGTGGATTAGACGCTGGATGTGACCTGTCATCTAGGGGTCAATATATCTATAGGCAAACGCTATGGTAATGAGGTAGCAATTGTGGAAAATCAGTCATCACCTACTGGGAAGGAAAACTCGTGGGGTGTGGGCGGCACGTGTAAAATCATAGACAACTCATTTTGGGCTAAAAAAATATTTTTTCAATTTTTTATTAAATACGTTCAGCAGTTTTTGTGATACATGGGGTTAAAAATCAGTTTATTTGCCCTTTGCCTTAATACTGATCTCCTGACCTCATAAACACTCATTTAAGCCATATTCTTATCAGTTTGAGGAGAATTTATCTATAATGAGTGTTTATGAGTTCAGAAAATCAGACATAAATCTTCATATGAGCCTTCAGCTGACAGAACTCAGGAGGGACAGTCTGCAAATAGACTGATTGTTAACCCCATTTATCACAAAAACTGTTGAACATTTTCTATAAAGACAATTGAAAAAATGATTTTTATCTGAAAATTAGTAACATGCAATCAGTAAAAGAATTGTCTCAAAGGTGTACGTAGCCTTTAAGATTTCCACTGGTATCTGATAACCCCTCACATATAATATACAGTAATATACAGGTAATAAAATCACAGGTATCACCGGATAATATATGAGATAACCGTCACACAAATATACAGTAATATACAGGTAATAATATCACAGGTATCCCCAGGGGCACTGTGGATGTCACTGTTATGGGGGCACTGTGGATGTCACTGTTATGAGAACATTGTGGATGTCACTGTTATGGGGCACTGTGGAGGTCACTGTTATGGGGCACTGTGGATGTCACTGTTATGGGGCACTGTGGATGTCACTGTTATGGGGCACTGTGGATGTCACTGTTGTGGGGCACTGTGGATGTCACTGTTATGGAGGGCACTGTGGATGTCTCTGTTATGAAGCACTGTGGATGTCACTGTTATGGGAGCACTGTGGAGGTCTCTGTTATGGGGCACTGTGGATGTCACTGTTATGGGGGTTTGTGGATGTCTCTGTTATGGGGCACTGTGGAGGTCTCTGTTATGGGAGCACTGTGGATGTCACTGTTATGGGGCACTGTGGATGTCACTGTTATGGGGCACTGTGGATGTCACTGTTATGGGGCACTGTGGAGGTCACTGTTATGGGGGCACTGTGGATGTCACTGTTATGGGGGCACTGTGGATGTCACTGTTATGAGAACATTGTGGATGTCACTGTTGTGGGGCACTGTGGATGTCACTGTTATGGGGCACTGTGGATGTCACTGTTATGGGGCCACTGTGATGGCTGTGACCTGACAACTTGTGTCGAGTGGACCTCATGACAATCACCACGTACATCACACTTTAGGGTGCGGTCACTGAGGAAGGAAGAGGACAGAAGGTCCATGTGTTCGCCCTGATGTCAGGTCTCCACTGCTCTGCAGGACTGGAGCTGGGGAGCGTAACAGGATTCTGGGCTGAAGAGCTTACAATCTGCTCAGAAGCTGCAGCGTGGCTGTTGATCTGTGTGCGAACAGCAGAGAAGCTTCCAGCAGAATCAGGTCTGATCTGTGTACAAGTGTAATCCTCAGCATTGTGTGCGGATCAGTGGATCTGATGGTGGTGATGACCCTGCAAATACTGTCCAGTGCGAGAGATAGTGGAGCGCAGTGTAACGTGGTGTAACGTGTACCGCCTGGTGGATGGAGACGAATGTCACTTGTTACGTCATATACTCCAGTCACATCCAGAGCTGCATTTTCAGGATAACTGTAAGGTGGAGGCTCGTCCGGGATCTGGCATCAGCAAGGTGACCACAGTGTCTGCAGGATGCAGGCTGCAGTACATGGCGCCAGTGTTCTGCTGACGGCCAGGCTGGTGATGCTCTCCTGTGGGGCTGTGGGTATTCCTGACGAGATCTACCTTTCCGTCTGATACCATTGTGTCAGGTGATCAGTGGGCGCCCACTGATAGTACCACATTGTTCTATAACTGGTGCCCGGGGGCATCTGGTGATCACTGCCAAGTGTTGTGCCATACTTAATATACTCCCCATTCTTGAATCACATGTTGCAGGAGGTGAGATATTTACCAGTGTTACAGGGCTGCTTTCTCCAGCAGCACAGAGGATTTCAGGAGAGGGGTATGCTTTCAAGAGTGTGTGGTGCAGCCATCAGCTTTAACAATAAAACCACTACCAGGTGATGTGAATGACACTGATCATCTGGAGACAATGGCAACCGTCGGGGGAGATAATTCAGGCAGCAAGTGAACTGTCAGTTCAGGAAGTTGATATATTGCAAGCAGGAATAATGAGCAAGCGCGAGGATCTGAGTGACAGGGACTGGATTAGGATTGTGGGATGTTATCGGGAAGTAGGGGTTAGTACCTACCACAAGTGGTCCAAGGAAGGACAACCAGTGACCAGGGACAGGATCATGGCCACCCATGGTTCATTGATGTGTGTGAGGGGTGAAGTGTAGCCCGTCTGGTCCCATCCCATAGAACAGCACCAGGTGCACCATGGGAAGAAGATGGCCTGGTCTGAGGAATCACATTACATTATGTGGACGGCTGGGTGTGAGTGAGTCACTTATCTAGAGAAGAGATGGCACCAGGAGCTCTATGGTCTGATGAATCACGTTACATCATGATGACATCCGGGTGCAAGTGAGTCACTTACCTGGGGAAGAGATGGCACCAGGTGCACTACCGTCTGAGGAATCACATTACATTATGTGGACGGCTGGGTGCGAGTGAGTCACTTACCTAGAGAAGAGATGGCACCAGGTGCACTATGGTCTGATGATTTACGTTACATCATGATGACATCCGGGTGCGAGTGAGTCACTTACCTGGGAAAGAGATGGCACCAGGTGCACTATCGTCTGAGGAATCACATTATATTATGTGGACGGCTGGGTGCGAGTGAGTCACTTACTGAGAGAAGAGATAGCACCAGGTGCACTATGGTCTGATGAATCACATTACATCATGATGACATCCGGGTGCAAGTGAGTCACTTACCTGAGGATGAGATGGCACCAGGTGCACTATGGTCTGATGAATCATGTTACATCATGTTGACGGCTGGGAGTGTGAGTCACCTACCCGGGGAAGAGATGGCACCAGGTACACCTTGGGGAGGACGTGGTGTTGCCCTGGGCAATATTTTGCTCTTGGGTCCTGGCATCATGTGGATGTGACGCCTACCACCTACCTAAACATTGTACAGGGAAGTCCCGCCCTTCATGGCAACAGCCCCCTAATGGCAGTGCCCCCTTTAAGCCGGATATTACACCAACCACATGCAAAACCTGTCGAGGTAGGAGACATGACAAAGAGGTTAAGATGGCGACTTGTCTCTAAATTTCCCCGATCTCGATCCGATCGTCATCGGTGGGTTCCATGGAGGTCGCCCTGACCACTTACAGGATGTGACTCCTCAGGACACCCGTGAGGTGGAGTCCGGGCCTCCATAGATCAGTGAGGTGGAGGTGCACAGTATCAGGCAGGTGGTGCTACGTGTGTTATGACCTCTTCTAGGGGAAGCCATCTTTGTGCATCTCCTGTCCTCATGTAAGACCTTTCCTGATAATCTGGAATATCTGATAATCCGTCACCCGCTGGTCTGGTAGATGGAAGGTATTGTACTGGTGTATGAGAACGAGGTCACACGCAGGGAGGCAGTCAGCAGTCTCATTAATGGCCTGTCACCAGGAATGTGATGAGGCGGCACATTTGGCTGTGTTTTGTTTCGGTGACCCCCGGAGAGGCCGCCGTCCTTGTGTCTCCACAATAAATTGTCTAATAACATGTAACAAATAAGAGGGAGGTAAGTGACCCTGAGGGATCTTCAGGCTAGAAGTGGTTATTGTCTCCACTGTGTGGGGATGTCGCTGCATACACTTCATCCCTTAAAGGGGAAGACCACCCGGGGCACCCTGCAGGACCAGGGGTGACAGTGGGGTGGGCGTATATATGAGAACGGTGCAGCCAGTATATACCGTATACTGCTCCGGGGCGACACTGCTTTCTTCCTAACCTGATGTCACATTAAAAGCAACTGCTCTCATGGTCATTATTCAGTATGGCGGTATTATTATTTGCACCCATCCAGGGCTGTATATACTGCCCCAGCAGAACCAAGTACCACAGTGCAGCGCAATATACTGCCCCAGCAGAACCAGTCCTGCTGTGACTATGTGCCCCCCATGTGTGACTATGTGCCCCCATGTCTGCTGACTATGTGCCCCCATGTCCTGCTGTGCCCCATGTCCTGCTGTGACTATGTGCCCCACATGTCCTGCTGTGACTATGTGCCGCCATGTCCTGCTGTGACTATGCCCCATGTCCTGCTGACTCCCATGTCCTGCTGATGTGCCCCCATGTCTGCTGTGACTGTGCCCCATGTCCTGCTGTGACTATGTGCCCCCCATGCCTGTGTGACTATGTGCCCCATGTCCTGCTGTGACTATGTGCCGCCACCTGCTGTGACTATGTGCCCATGCCTGCTGTGATGTCCTGCTGTGACTATGTGCCCCCATGTCCTGCTGTGACGATGTGCCGCCATGTCCTGCTGTGACTATGTGCCCCCCATGCCTGCTGTGATATGTGCCCCATGCTGTGACTATGTGCCCATGCCTGCTGTGATGTCTGTCCTGCTGTGACTATGTGCCCCCATTCCTGCTGTGACTATGTGCCCCCATGTCCTGCTGTGACTATGTGCCCCATGTCCTGCTGTGACTATGTGCCCCCCATGTCCCATGTCCTGCTGTGACTATGTGCCGCCATGTCCTGCTGTGATGTCTGTTGCCCCCCATGTCCTGCTGTGACTATGTGCCCCCATGTCCTGCTGTGACTATGTGCCCCATGTGTTCCTGCTGTGACTATGTGCCCCCATGTCCTGCTGTGACTATGTGCCCCCCATGTCCTGCTGTGACTGTGTGCCCCCATGTCCTGCTGTGACTATGTGCCTTGACTATGTGCCCCCATGTCCTGCTGTGACTATGTGCCCCATGTCCTGCTGTGACTATGTGCCCCCATTTCCTGCTGTGACTATGTGCCCCCCATGTTCCTGCTGTGACTATGTGCCCCCATGTCCTGCTGTGACTATGTGCCCCCATGTCCTGCTGTGACTATGTGCCCCCATGTGCTGCGTGGACTATGTGCCGCCATGTCCTGCTGTGACTATGTGCCACCATGTCCTGCTGTGACTATGTGCCCCCCATGTCCTGCTGTGACTGTGCCCCCCATGTCCTGCTGTGACTATGTGCCCCCATGTCCTGCTGTGACTATGTGCCCCCATGTCCTGCTGTGACTATGTGCCGCCATGTCCTGCTGTGACTATGTGCCCCCATGTCCTGCTGTGACTATGTGCCCCCATTTCCTGCTGTGACTATGTGCCCTATGTCCTGCTGTGACTATGTGCCCCCCATGTCCTGCTGTGACTGTGCCCCCCATGTCCTGCTGTGACTATGTGCCCCCATGTCCTGCTGTGACTACCTACCCCTGGTTTCCCCCCTCCCCGGTCAGTTGTCTTACAATAATATTTTGCAGCCGCTGACCAGGGAGCAGCACATTCCTGGGTCACATAGTAACAGCGCACAGGGGCCATCCTGTCACTGCTGCAGGGGCTGCCGCCTCCGGCCGGGTAAGTGACTGCGCAGGTTCACCTACATCAGAAGATCATTTATTTACTCCATGTGTCAGTGTCCTGTACCCCATGTGTCAGTGTCCTGTACCCCATGTGTCAGTGTCCTGTCCCTGTGTCACCCCATGTGTCAGTGTCCTGTACCCCATATCAGTGTCCTGTACCCCATGTGTCAGTGTCACCCCATGTGTCAGTGTCCTGTACCTCATGTCCCTGTACATGTGTCAGTGTCCTGTACCCCAGTGTCAGTGTTCTGTACCCAAGTGTCAGTGTCCTGTACCCCATGTGTCAGTGTCCTGTACCCCATGTGTCCCATGTGTCAGTGTCCTGTACCTCATGTGTCAGTGTCAGTGTCTGTACCCATGTGTCAGTGTGTCTGTACCCCAGTGTCAGTGTCTGTACCCATGTGTCAGTGTCCTGTACCTCATGTGTCAGTGTCTGTCCTGTACCCCATGTGTCAGTGTCCTGTACCCCATGTGTCAGTGTCCTGTACAGTGTCCTGTACCTCATGTGTCAGTGTCCTGTACCCCCAGTGTGTCAGTGTCCTGTACCCCAGTGTCCTGTAGTGTCAGTGTCCTGTACCCCATGTGTCAGTGTCCTGTACCTCATGTGTCAGTGTCCTGTACCCCATGTGTGTGTCAGTGTCCTGTACCCCATGTGTCAGTGTGTGTCAGTGTCCTGTACCCCATGTGTCAGTCCTGTGTGTCCTGTACCCCAGTGTCAGTGTCCTGTACCCCAGTGTCAGTGTCCTGTACCCCATGTGTCAGTGTCCTGTACCTGTCATGTGTCCTGTCAGTGTCCCTGTAGTGTCCCCCCATGTGTCAGTGTCCTGTACCCATGTGTCAGTGTCCTGTACCCATGTGTCAGTGTGTCCTGTACCCCATGTGTCAGTGTCCTGTACCCCAGTGTCAGTGTCCTGTACCCCATGTGTCAGTGTCCTGTACCTGTCATGTGTCAGTGTCCTGTACCCCAAGTGTGTCAGTGTCCTGTACCTCATGTGTCAGTGTCCCTGTACCCCATGTGTGTGTCCTGTAGTGTCCTGTACCCCATGTGTTCAGTGTCCTGTACCCATGTGTCAGTGTCCTGTACCTCATGTGTCAGTGTCCTGTACCCAGTGTGTCAGTGTCCTGTACCTCATGTGTCAGTGTCCTGTACCCCATGTGTCAGTGTCCTGTACCCCATGTGTCAGTGTCCTGTACCCCATGTGTCCCCGTGTGTCCAGTGTCAGTGTCCTGTACCCCATGTGTCAGTGTCCTGTGTACCCCAAGTGTCAGTGTCCTGTACCCTGTCAGTGTCCTGTACCTGTGTCAGTGTCCTGTATGTGTCAGTTTCCTGTACCCAATGTGTCAGTGTCTGTACCCATGTCCATGTGTCAGTGTCCTGTACCCCATGTGTCAGTGTCCTGTACCCCCAAGTGTCAGTGTCCTGTACCTCATGTGTCAGTGTCCTGTACCTCATGTGTCAGTGTCCTGTACCCCATGTGTCAGTGTCCTGTACCCCATGTGTGTCAGTGTCCTGTACCCCATGTGTCAGTGTCCTGTACCCCATGTCAGTGTCCTGTACCTGTGTCAGTGTCAGTGTCCTGTACCTCATGTGTCAGTGTCCTGTACCTCATGTGTGTCCTGTACCCCAAGTGTGTCCTGACCCCGTGTCCCTGTACCCCATGTGTCAGTGTCCTGTACCTGTCATGTCCTGTCAGTGTCCTGTACCCATGTGTCAGTGTGTGTGTCAGTGTCCTGTACCCCGTGTGTCCTGTACCCATGTGTCATGTGTCAAGTGTCAGTGTCCTGTACCTGTCCTGTACCCCATGTGTCAGTGTCCTGTACCTCATGTGTCAGTGTCCTGTACCCCATGTGTCAGTGTCCTGTACCCCCATGTGTCAGTGTCAGACTCGCGGGGCGTTCTCTCCTTGTAGTTATCACTATATACTCATGTACGGCACTACCGCCGGCTGACTCTTCTGACCATGATTGACACTTCAGTCGGCAGGATGTCACTGTCACTCCCAGTCCTGCATGTGAAGAGTTAATAGGCGCAGACTGATTCCTCGCCGGTCAGGAGAAGGTAACGCGGCAGATTACAGGGCGTCCTCATAGCATCCTAGTGTAAGATGAGCCACCCACAGGTATGTACTGTGATGTACACCTACCGACCCTACTGACAGGAAGATGAGAGGGAGATGAGTATTAGATGTATTTGAGGATTAGATGTATATGAGGATTAGATGTATATGAAGATATGAGGATTAGATGTATATGAGGATTAGATGTATATTGAGATATATGAGGATTAGATGTAGATGAGGATTATGAGATATGAGGATTAGATGTATATGAGGATTAGATGTATATGAGGATATATGAGGATTAGATGTATATGAGGATTAGATGTATTTGAGGATTAGATGTATATGAGGATTAGATGTATGAGGATTAGATGTATATGAGGTATATGAGGATTAGATGTATATGAGATTAGATTATATAAAGATATGAGATTAGATGTATAGAGGATTAGATGTATATGAGGATTAGATGTATATATGAGGATTAGATTAGTATATAAAGAGTATATGGGATTAGAGTTATATGAGGATTAGATGTATATTTTATGATTAGGATGTATATAAAGTATATGAGGATTAGATGTATATGAGGATTAGATGTATATGAGATTATGAGGATTAGATGTAATATGTAGGATTAGATGTATATGAGGATTAGATTTATAGAGGATAGATGTATATGAGATATATGAGGATTAGATGTATATGAGTATAGATGTATATAAAGTATATGAGGATTAGATGTATATGAGGATTAGAGTTATATGAAGGTATTGAGGATTAGATGTATATGAGGATTAGATGTATATGAAGTATATTGAGATTAGATGTATATGAGGATTAGATGTATTAGATTTTATATGAGGATTAGAGATGTATATTGAGGATTAGATGTTATATTGAGATTAGATGTTATATGAGGATTAGATGTATATGAGGATGAGGATTAGATGTATATGAGGATTAGATGTATATGAGGATTAGATGTATATGAGGATTAGAGGATGTGTATATGAGGTATATGAGGATTAGATGTATATGAGGATCAGATGTATATGAGGATTAGATGTATATGAGGTATATTGGGATTAGAGTATATGAGGATTAGATGTAGATGAGGATTAGATGTATATGAGGATCAGATGTATATGAGATATATGAGGATTAGATTAGATGTATATGAGGATTAGATTATTATAGAAGATGTATATGAGATAATTGAGGATTAGATGTATGATGTTAGATGTAGAGGATTAGGATGTATTATATGGGAATCAGATGTATATGAGATATATGGATTAGATGTATATGAGGATTAGATGTATATGAGGTATATGAGGATTAGATGTATATGAGGATTAGATGTATATGAGGTATATGAGGATTAGATGTATATGAGGATTAGATGTATATGAGGATTAGATGTATATGAGGATCAGATGTATATGAGATATATGAAGATTAGATGTATATGAGGATTAGATGTATATGAGGTATATGAGGATTAGATGTATATGAGGATTAGATGTATATGAGGTATATGAGGATTAGATGTATATGAGGATTAGATGTATATGAGGTATATGAGGATTAGATGTATATGAGGATTAGATGTATATGAGGATTAGATGTATATGAGGATTAGATGTATATGAAGATTAGATGTATATGAGGATTAGATGTATATGAAGATTAGATGTATATGAAAATTAGATGTATATGAGGATTAGATGTATATGAAGATTAGATGTATATTTTGGGGGGGTCTTCTCATATACATCTATATGGACTCTGGTATCTCAGTTACATGATCACTGGTGTCACCATAGTTTTTTGTTGGTGCTGTTTACAGATTCCCTGGGAAATACTATGATTTCAGACTTTGGCCATCGTTGTGGAGCTTTCTTGAGTGGTGATGTTACACTGATCCCCCATTGTCCTATGCTAGTCCTCATTTTAAGCCTGTTCTGTGCCGTTCTCGTCATGGTTAGTACAGAGATACACTTATTGTTGCCACCTGGCCAGTAAACCTATCCTAGCCGGTGGTTGTGTCCGGAGGCCGATGTCGGTAGTTTTTTTTTTTAATGGTGCTTCAGTCCATTAAAGTGCCATTATTTTCACTGCTTTGCTTTGGAGTCCCTGGTTTGTGTCAGTGTATGGGGTCAGTGTTATGACTATGAAGGGAGGGGGGTAAGCACAAGAGTTGTCAGAATGTAAATTTTACTTTTATTCAATCTTAACTATTGAATTGTCACTGCCGGGTCTTGAATCCTGGGCCTTCTCTTTTGCAGGCAGTTACTCTAAGCATTGAGCCACAGAGCCCAATGCTATTTATAGGAGGATTTTCTTTGACTAAAATCCTCAATAGTCGACTTTCCTTGTATGACATATTCTCATTCTTATCTTCAGGATGTGCAGGTGAGAGGAAATAGTGTTCGCATGAGCGTCACTACCCTATTCAAACAGCTCATTACTGAGGGTGCTGGGAGTCAGACCCCACCAGTGTGATATTAATGAGCTATCCTGAGGATAGGTCTTCAGTATTAAGCCGCTGCACAACCCCTTTAAAAGCAACTGAAAAAAATAGTTTAATTTTTAAAAAGCTGCAAAATTCAAAATACGTTCAATGCAGGGGTGTCAAATAACCCCCCCGTGTAAAGCCATGCCCCAAACCACACACCCCTATTATCCATGTAAACGTACCTCCCTCCAGGATGCTGAAAGGGCTCTGGTACTGATGAGGCGTCCATTCCATGTACTCCTCTGGTCGCCTGTCTCTGAACCCTCTCTAGCTCTCCTACATTCTTTATAGTGTATGGAGCCCAAAACTGATCCCATACTCCATGTCTCCTCACGAGGGACTTATAGAGCGGTGATATTACTCTGGGATCACAGATTGTATATCTCTTTTTATACATCCTTTTATTTGCTTTTGCAGCTGCCACCTGACATTGAGTACTGCTGCTTAGCTTACTTGTAACCAGAAAACCCGAATCCTTCTCTTCAGTCTGTTGACCCCGGTTTTATTACATGTAATGTGCATGGAGCCATACGATTACTGTAGTCGCGGTGCTTCACTTTACATTCATTTGGGGGGTCATTTATCAAACTGCTGTAAAGTAGAACTGGCTTAGTTGCCCATAGCAACCAATCAGATTCTGTCTTTTATTTTTCACAGCTCCTTTGTAAATTGAAAGGTGGAATCTGATTGGTTGCTATGGGCAACTAAGCCAGTTCTACTTTACACCAGTTTGATAAATGATCCCAGTCATCTTTATAATTCATCCACCAAATTCTTGCCCCTGCTGAAGGTTATAGAGGTCTTTCTGGAATATCTGACTCCAGTTCTCAGTCTTCTGCACCGTTTTATATAATCAGCAAAAGCTGACGGTTTACTCTCAATCCTGTCCACAAGATCCTTCATAAAAAGATTAAAGAGAAGTGGGCCAAACACAGATCCTTGTGGTCTCCACTGCTCCCAGTACAGATCCTTGTGGTCTCCACTGCTCCCGGTACAGATCCTTGTGGTTTCCACTGCTCCTGGTACAGATCCTTGTGGTCTCCACTGCTCCCAGTACAGATCCTTGTGGTCTCCACTGCTCCCGGTACAGATCCTTGTGGTCTCCACTGCTCCCAGTACAGATCCTTGTGGTCTTCACTGCTCCCAGTACAGAGCCTTGTGGTCTCCACTGCTCCCAGTACAGAGCCTTGTGGTGTTCACTGCTCCCAGTACAGATCCTTGTGGTCTCCACTGCTCCCAGTACAGATCCTTGTGGTCTCCACTGCTCCCAGTACAGATCCTTGTGGTGTCCACTGCTCCCGGTACAGATCTTTGTGGTCTCCACTGCTCCCGGTACAGATCCTTGTGGTCTCCACTGCTCCCAGTACAGATCCTTGTGGTGTCCACTGCTCCCGGTACAGATCCTTGTGGTCTCCACTGCTCCCGGTACAGATTCTTGTGGTCTCCACTGCTCCCAGTACAGATCCTTGTGGTCTTCACTACTCCCAGTACAGATCCTTGTGGTCTCCACTGCTCCCAGTATAGAGCCTTGTGGTCTTCACTACTCCTAGTACAGATCCTTGTGGTGTCCACTGCTCCCGGTACAGATCCTTGTGGTCTCCACTGCTCCCAGTACAGACACTTGTGGTCTCCACTGCTCCCAGTACAGATCCTTGTGGTGTCCACTGCTCCCAGTACAGATCATTGTGCTCTCTACTGCTCCCGGTACAGATCTGTGTGGTCTTCACTGCTCCCAGTACAGATCCTTGTGGTCTCCACTGCTCCCAGTACAGATCCTTGTGGTCTCTACTGCTTCCAGTACAGATCCTTGTGGTCTCCACTGCTCAAAATACAGACACTTGTGGACTCCACTGCCTGTAGTACAGATCCTTGTGGTCTTCACTGCTCCCAGTACAGATACATTTGGTCTTCACTGCTCCCAGTACAGATCATTGTTTTCTCCACTTCTCCCAGTACAGATCATTGTTTTCTCCACTGCTCCCAGTACAGATCCTTGTGGTTTACACTGCCCATAGAAACCAATCATGTTGGGTAGGCATGAACTGTTTTGCATGAATCCACACTGGATATCCGTTATTAGTTTATACACCATTATATACTCCTGCAGCTCATCTCTGAGAATACCTTCAAATATTCTACATACCACAGACATCAAACTTACCAGTCGGTCGTTGCGGGGTTCCACCTTTTTACCTTTCTTAAATATTGGTACCACATCAGCCACCCCCCTGTACTGTAGTACTGACCTTGTCACAAAAAAAGTATAAGAAGATGAGATACAATGGTCTTTTAATTACCAAACCTAGTTCCCTTAGTACCCATGGATGAATTCCATCTGGGTCTTTATCATTATTCTGATTGCTCAGATATAGCTGCACTTCTTCTTGTGTGATATGTGACTACTGCCCTCCTGAATGGAACCTGGCTCTGGTAACTCCCTGGTGAACACAGAGGAAGAGTTTGATATCTTCACTTTGTCCTCTGCAGTTATATTCCCGTGGTTTTATCTTTTAGAGGGCCAATGTTATTACATTCTGTAGGAGACCTCTTTCTGGCGCTGCATATAGGGGACTTTTGGGACACGGGACCTCTGGGTTGACTGTTTAGAGGGGACCTTTAGGTGACACTCTTCATAGGAGATGTATGGCTGTCAGCCTTTATAGAGGACCTTCAGCTGGCACTGTTTATAGAGGACCTATGGCTGTTTCTCTTCAGAGGGGTTCTCCATGGTCCTCCTATTGACATTGCTGATACGGTACCTCTAGGCTGACTGTTTATAAGGGACCTTTAGGTGGCACTCTTCATAGGAGATGTACGGCTGTCAGCCTCTATAGAGGACCTTCTACTGGCACTGTTTATAGAGGACATCCTTCTGAAACTGTTTGTAGGGGACATATGGCTGTTACCCTTCAGAGAGGTCCTCCGTGGTCCTCTTTCTGACACTGCTGATATGGGACCTCAGGGTTGAATGTTTATAGGGGACCTTTAGGTGGCACTCTTTATAGGATAACTATACCTTTATAGGGAATCTCTGGTTAGTAGTGTTCACTGGTGACCGCTCGGTGTCACTCTTTATAGGGGACCTTTAGGTGGCACTCTATATGGAAGACCTCCTGCTGACACTGTTTATGGGACACCTCTGGCACTGTTTATAGGGACAACAATATTTGGTGAGGGTCATAGTATTTCACACCAGAGCTCATTAATAAACCGTATACGGTGACTCTCTATGTGGACAATTTGCTCCTTGATTGTCTTTTTTAGGATAACATACAAGAATGGTTCTGTGCCGGGCCTGGCAGTGTTGTCAGTGCCGTATCCCTTGGGGGTGGTTGCGGGGTGAGGTGTGCACAGAGATAGCAGTCAGGAGGCTGGTTGTGTAAATACTGATCCGAGTCTTGTTTGTAGTCACCTGGGGGCTGAGGACGCCCGGAGACAATACCGACAATGTGTACGCACATTCCTCTCCAGAGCAGGGAGCGTTCCTGTAGATCTGTGACTTCTCGTGTCTCCCGACTGGTTTGTGTCACTGCTGTAGTTTTGTTTCATTTTTATCTGTTTGTATCAGTGAACTATAACATTTCCTGGCATTCCTGCACAATTGTTTGGAGCATCACCTCAGACTACACAATACGGGGTAAGAAGACAGATTGTAGGTGTAGCCCTCCTTTAAACTTCACACAACACTTTTCCTGCCTGGTCTTACGAGTTCTTACTTATGTTTCAACAAAGCCTGGGGGCTCGTCCGGGATCTTCAGTGCTGTGTATATAGGGATTTGTTTCTCTGTGTATTACACCACACTTTTCATTATTACCTGCCTATAAATATCTCTCTATATAGAGAGCACCTTAAAGTCGCTGGCGCCCCCTCGAGAGAATACACGCAGCATCTCTGTAACCAAGGACGAGACCTTGTAAACATGGCCGCCTCTTGTACAGTTCTGAGATTTTATAAAACCAATGTGAAAACAAGGTGCCCGTTCTTCCCCATCGGTGAACACATCAGTGCAGAGGCTCCTGGGTATGTTTAACCTTGCCTGTGGCGGCAGCATTTTGGAAGAGATGTAGTCCATACGTGGTCTTTCCATTTCCAGAGGAGAAGAAGGGTGGCACCATTTCATTTTCAAAAACTAAAAACAAAAACCTTGGTTTTAGTCATCAGTATTATTGAGCCCCACCATGATCTGAAAACCAGAAGAGCTTACATCCTCTGTGGCAATACACAGTCCTCATTAGTCCCTTTGATTTCATCCTGATGACCTTTATTTAAAGTACTTTGGTAGATCATTGGAGTGGTTCATAGAAATCATTTGAAATCCCCCTCGGACATTAATGCGCAGTCGTGGTGTTGTGTTGTGACCATCAAGCACCTGACGGCAGAGTCACACATGGAGGAGGAGAGTACGGCTCCAGGTGGTTAAACATTCACTTAGTGTGACCGCGGCTGAGCAGGAATGTGAGAGCGTCCACCGAGGAGGACTGCAGGTACATGGGAGGCCAACTATTCTGATCCCTGTGTTTACATAGTGATACTGGGTGTGAATGGTGTCAGGTGACATAAACACAGGACAGAAGTATCTATCTATCTCCTATCTATTTACCTCATATCTATCTATCTATCTATCTATCTATCTATCTATCTATCTATCTATCTCTCATATCTATCTATCTCATATTTATCTATCTATCTCCTATCTATTTACCTCATATCTATCTATCTATCTATCTATCTATCTATCTATCTATCTATCTATCTATCTCATATCTATATCTATCGCATATCTATCTCATTATCTATCTATCTATCTATCTATCTATCTATCTATCTATCTATCTATCTATCTATCTCATATCTATCCTATCTATCTATCTATCTATCTATCTATCTATCTATCTATCTATCTATCTATCTATCTCATATCTATCTATCTATCTATCTATCTCATATCTATCTATCTATGTATCTCATATCTATCTATCTATGTATCTATCTATCTCATATCTATCTATCTATCTATCTCATATCTATCTATCTATCTATCTATCTATCTATCTATCTATTCTATCTATCTCATATCTATCTATCTATCTATCTATCTATCTATCTCATATCTATCTATCTCTCTCATATCTATCTATCTATCTATCTATGTATCTATCTATCTCATATCTATCTATCTATCTAAATCCACAGAAAATAAGGCAGCACTCCAATATATGGTAAAAAGGTGAAGACCCTTTATTACCCTTGGCAACGTTTCAGCCCAAACTCAATGAGGCCTTTGTCAAGCTTGACAAAGGCCTCATTGAGTTTGGGCTGAAACGTTGCCAAGGGTAATAAAAGGGTCTTCACCTTTTCACCATATATTGGAGTGCTGCCTTATTTTCTGTGGATTTATCTAAAGTGGATTCATTTATCAAGTGTCCTGAGGACTTGCACCCATATCTTCTTTTTTCTAACTGTGCTGCTGGGTTTTCTGTTTTTGTATCTATCTATCTATCTCTCTCTCTCATATCTATCTATCTATCTATCTATCTATCTATCTATCTCCTATCTATCTCTGTACTCTGTCATCACGGTGGATCTTCTGGGTTGTGGAGTTTCCATCTATTTCTTCCTCATGGGCTTCTTCCCTGGTTTGATCACAGTGTTTATGAATCTGTGTAAAATGAGGTGTAATTCGTCCAGAGCTGGGAGGAGGGGGTCCTTTTCTCTACCTCATGTCTGTACCTCTTCAATCATGACCACACCCCATGAAAATACAAATATCCCTCACTGAGCCTGCTGTCAATTTTCTGGAAATGATATCCGCCATTTCTTGTTGTACGATGGGTGACAATGATGACGGTCATAGTGCTCCTCACGCAGCTCTCTACAAACCCCTGGAAGGAGGATTGGTGTCTATTAGGGAACGGTCATTTGCCTCTTTAATCTGCGGCCTTGATCTCCATTATTTTCCTGCATAGTTACATGATAAAATCTTATCTGTCTGCCTCCACCACTAGGGGGAGCTCACCGCATACTAATTATACATGGAACTGAATAGCCAGCTTGTCCTCAGTAAACTCCTGAGCTCCCTCTAGTGGTGCACCATAATCTAATGAGAAACGTAATAGAAGTTACACATCCATCAACAGCAGCTTGTTGATGGTTTCCATGTCTCAACAGGAGATTTCAGTCCTACGCTGTACCTTCTGAAAGACAGGCAGAACGAGTACTGTAGGTGCTGGATGGTAGTGAAGGTGGAGCGTCACTTTATGAAGGGAGGAGTAGATGGATAAACCTGTAAATCTCAGCAGCACAGATCGTACGCAGCAGCACGCCATGACGGAGCTTTTATGGGATTTCACAATTATCCTCCCCTGATTTGAGATTCTTGTCTGAACTCGCAGTGCCTCCTCCAGCAGGATTCCGGGCGTCTGTCCTCCGCACTCCCGGGAGCGCCTTACTAGAGGGTCCGACTCCTTAAAGGAGCGTTAACCCCACATCAGGAGGCATCTTCTCCAGTCCCCAGGAGGACTCAGGTGATTAGTATATGGCGGTATACAGGACGTAGGATCCAGGCCTGCACAACTGGCACTCATGTCCGACGGTCGTAGGGAAGCCCCTCCCATTTCAGATAAGAGGAGGAGACAATTATTTATAGGTGTGGTCACATGGTGGGGATGGATCGGGGGTACATGATTTTCTTCTCATGGTGGCTGTGTTCTCTCTGCAGGGATTTCTGCTGCAGTGATCTGTCCGGTAATTAGAGATATCTATATGCGGAAAGGTAAGAGACTTCCTGCTGCCTCTCCAGTATCCCGCTCCTCTCCCGCATCCCCTGCTCCTCCCACTGGCCCACACCTCTCCAGTATCCCCCGCTCCTCTCACCGCCTCGCATCCCTGCTCCTCCCCACTGGCCCACACTCTCCGTATCCCCCGCTCCTCTCTCCTGCATCCCCTGCTCCTCCCACTGGCCGCTCCTCTCGCCGTATCCCCACTCCTCTCTCTGTATCCCCCGCTTCTCTCCTTGCATGCCCGCTCCACTGCCCTCCAACTCCCCCTCTCCCCTATTTATCTCCAGTATCTCTACTATTATCCACGCCTCTAGATGGCGCTATTCTGATTATCCACTGATAGATGGCGCTATTCTAATACTGATTATACAGTAGATAGATGGCGCTATTCTATTCTATACTGATTATACAGTAGATAGATGGCGCTATTCTATTCTGATTAATACAGTAGATAGATGGCGCTATTCTATACTGATTATACTCCTCTACGATTATCCACTAGAATAGATGGCGCTATTCATACTGATTATACAGTAGATAGATGCGCTATTCTATACTGATTATACAGTAGATGGATGCGCTATTTCTATTCTGATTATACAGATAGATGGCGCTATTCTATATACTGATTATCCACTAGATAGATGGCGCTATTCTATACTGATTATCCACTAGATAGATGGCGCTATTCTATACTGATTATCTAGATAGATTGACGCTATTCTATACTGATTATCACTAGATAGATGGCGATAGATGGCTATTCTATACTGATATATTCTATACAGTAGATTGGCGCTATCGTAGATGGCGCTATTCTATACTGATTATCCACTAGATAGATGGCGCTATTTCTATCTGATTTACAGTAATAGATGGCGCTATTCTATACTGATTATACTAGATAGATAGATGGCGCTATTATACTGTTATCCACTAGATAGATGCGCTATTCTATACTGATTATCAGTAGATAGATGGCGCTATTCTATACTGATTATCCTACTAGATAGTATGGCGCTATTCTATACTGATTATCCAGTAGATAGATTTTGGCGCTATTCTATACTGATTATCCACTAGATAGATGGCGCTAATTCTATACTGATTATCATAGATAGATGGCGCTATTCTATACTGATTATCCACTAGATGATGCGCTATTCTATACTGATTATACAGTAGATGAGGCGCTATTCTATACTGATTATCCCACTAGATAGATGGCGCTATTCTATACTGATTATACAGTAGATAGATGGCTATTCTATACTTTACTGATTATACAGTAGATAGATGGCGCTATTCTATACTGATTATCCAGTAGATAGATGGCGCTATCTTATACTGATTATACAGTAGATAGATGCGCTATTTATACTGATATACAGGGGATAGATGGCGCTATTTTCTAAACTGATTATCCACTAGATAGATGGCGCTATTCTGTACTGATATACAGTAGATGATGGCGCTATTCTTATATTAGATTATACAGTAGATAGATGGCGCTATTCTATACTGATTATCCAGTAGATAGATGGCGCTATTCTATTCTGATTATACAGTAGATAGATGGCGCTATTCTATACTGATTATCCACTAGATAGATGGCGCTATTCTATACTGATTATCCACTAGATAGATGGCGCTATTCTATACTGATTATACAGTAGATAGATGGCGCATTATATACTGATTATTATACAGTATAGATGGCGCTATTCTATACGATTATATACAGTAGATAGATGGCGCTATTCTATACTGATTATCAGTAGATAGATGGCGCTATTCTTCTATACTGATTAACTAGATAGATGGCGCTAATACTATTATAACCACTAGATAAGATGGCGCTATTCTATACTGATTATACAGTAGATAGATGGCGCTATTCTATACTGATTATACAGTAGATAGATGGCGCTATTCTATACTGATTATCCAGTAGATAGATGGCGCATTCTATTCTGATATCTGATTATCCAGTAGATAGATGGCGCTATTCTATACTGATTATACAGTAGATTAGATGCCTATTCTAGATCGCTATTCTATACTGATTATCCACTAGATAGATGGCGCTATTCTATACTGATTATCCACTAGATAGATGGCGCTATTTCTATTACAGTGATAGTGGCGCTATTCTAGATTACTAGATAGATGGCGCTATTCTAATACTGATTATACAGTAGATAGATGGCGCTATTCTATACTATTATACAGTAGATAGATGGCGCTATTTCTATACAGTAGATTATTCCTGACTAAGATAATGGCGCTATTCTATACTGATTATACAGTAGATAGATGGCGCTATTCTATACTGATTATACCACTGATAGATGGCGCTATTCTATTCATAGATACTGATTATACAGTAGATAGATGGCGCTATTCTATACTGATTATCCACTAGATAGATGGCGCTATTCTATACTGATTATCCACTAGATTGAATGACATTCTATACTGATTATCCATTAGATAGATGCGCTATTTCTATACTGATTATACACTAGATAGATGGCGCTATTCTATGATTATCTAGATAGATGGCGCTATTAATTATACAGTAGATAGATGGCGCTATTCTATACTGATTATACAGTAGATAGATGGGCTATTCTATATATTAGATGGCGCTATTCTATTCTGATTAGATAGATGGGCGCTATATTAATGATATGATTATCAGTAGATAGATGGCGCTATTCTATACTGATTATACAGTAGATAGATGGCGCTATTCTATACTGATTATACAGTAGATAGATGGCGCTATTCTATACTGATTATACAGTAGATAAGATGGCGCTATTTATAAATACTGATTATACAGTAGATAGATGGCGCTATTCTATACGCTGATTAACATAGATAGATGGCGCTATTGATTATACTATTTCTGATTATACACTAGATAGATGGCGCTATTCTATACTGATTATACAGTAGATAGAATGGCGCTATTCTATACTGATTATACAGTAGTAGATGGCGCTATCTGCTGATTATAACAGATGGCGCTATTCTATACTGATTATACACTAGATAGATGGCGCTATTCTATACTGATTATACACTAGATAGATGGCGCTATTCTATACTGATTATACAGTAGATAGATGGCGCTATTCTATACTGATTATACAGTAGATAGATGGCGCTATTCTACTGATTATACAGTAGTAGATGGCGCTATTCTATACTGATTATACAGATACAGATTATACAGTATAGATGGCGCTATTCTATACTGATTATCCACTAGATAGTGGCGCTATTCTATACTGATTATCCAGTAGATAGATGGCGCTAGATTATACAGATAGAGATGATGTAGATGGCGCTATTCTATACTGATAGATATCAGTAGATAGATGGCGCTATTCTATACTGATTATCCAGTAGATAGATGGCGCTATTCTATACTGATTATCCACTAGATAGATGGCGCTATTCTATACTGATTATACAGTAGATAGATGGCGCTATTCTATACTGATTATCCACTAGATAGATGGCGCTATTCTATACTGATTATCCACTAGATAGATGGCGCTATTCTATACTGATTATCCAACTAGATTAGATGGCGCTATTCTATAACTGATTATACTAGATAGATGGCGCTATTCTATACTGATTATACAGTAGATAGATGGCGCTATTCATACTGATTATGGTATAGATGGCGCTATTCTATACAGTAGTAGATGGCGCTATATGATATACAGTAGATAGATGGCGCTATTCTATACTGATTATACAGTAGATAGATGGCGCTATTGCTATTCTGATTATACAGTAGATGATGGCGCTATTCTATACTGATGATAGCGCTATTCTATACTGATTATCTAGATAGATGGCGCTAGATGGCTATTCTATACTGATTATACAGTAGATAGATGGCGCTATTCTATACTGATTATACAGTAGATAGATGGCGCTATTCTATTCTGATTATACAGTAGATAGATGGCGCTATTCTATACTGATTATACAGCTGATTATACATAGATAGATGTAAGGATTACTGACCACTAGATAGATACGCTATTCTATCTAGAGTAGATGATACATATTGATACATACTATTATACAGTAGATAGATGGCGCTATTCTATACTGATTATACACTAGATAGATGGCGCTATTCTATACTGATTATACAGTAGATAGATGGCGCTATTCTATACTGATTATACACTAGATAGATGGCGCTATTCTATACTGATTATACAGTAGATAGATGGCGCTATTCTATACTGATTATACAGTAGATAGATGGCGCTATTCTATACTGATTATACAGTAGATAGATGGCGCTATTCTATACTGATTATCCACTAGATAGATGGCGCTATTCTATACTGATTACTAAAGATGGCGCTATCTATACTGATTATCCACTAGATAGATGGCGCTATTCTATACTGATTATACAGTAGATAGATGGCGCTAATTAACTGATTATACAGTAGATAGAGGCCTAATTCTATACTGATATCCACTAGATAGATGGCGCTATTCTATACTGATTATACAGTAGATAGATGGCGCTATTCTATACTGATTATCCACTAGATAGATGGCGCTATTCTATACTGATTATCCACTAGATAGATGGCGCTATTCTATACTGATTATACAGTAGATAGATGGCGCTATTCTATACTGATTATCCAGTAGATAGATGGCGCTATTCTATACTGATTATACAGTAGATAGATGGCGCTATTCTATACTGATTATACAGTAGATAGATGGCGCTATTCTATACTGATTACCAGATAGATGGCGCCTATTTATACAGTATGGCGCTATTCTATACTGATTATCCAGTAGATAGATGGCG